>CAIGQZ010004625.1:707017-757562 GCA_903798205.1 Danio tinwini
CAACAGATTTACTCACTTTAAGTGAAGCCAACTAATCAATTTAAAAGCAACAGTTATTTACTTTAAGTAAAGTGATTAGTTGTCTTTACTTAAAGTGAGTAAATCTGTTGCTTTTAAAGTAAATTAGTTGTCTTTGCTTTAAATGGTGAGTAAGGCCCAATCCCAATTCTACCCCTTAGCCCTTACCCCTACCCCTCGTTTTGTGTGTTCACGTGAAGGGGTAGTGATGTCCCAATTCTCTTTATCTTGAAGGTGTAGGGCTAAGGGGAAGGGCGAGATAGCCCTCGAAAGAGAGCTTTTTCAGGACCACACTTGAAACCAAGGGGTACGAAAATTTCCCAGAACACAGCAGCCACAATGGTTGCATAGCTGCACCCGGAAGTCAGGAGATCCACAAATTAGTATTTTTTTGTCCTTATTATGAATCTTTATGACAAACAGACATATGTTTTAATATATTCATAACCATGTTCGTGTTTTACCGTCATCCTTTTATAAAAAAACGCTAAAATAAAAAACTAAATTTCGCTATCTATAATCCCTAATAATAACTCCTGTACAGCAGTCCCACAACATTCTGACACTCGATGACACTAATCCCCTGTCAGAAAAGTCTAGTGGTTGGGAATAAGCGTTTTACAGTGTCTGCAATAATGATAATGTTGTTTTGGTGTGTTTACAGATGAATATGGCCACTGTGTAAATGCACAGTACAGTTACGATCTTATTGCCAGATTATATTGTTATGATAACATTACATCATTGCCTTTAGTCATTTCCTGAAGATAAATACCAAAATAACACAAGTGGAATAACTACAGCAGACACGATCGTCTGAACTCATATGAAACATGAGATCGCAATGACATATGATAGCATGTGCAAGTGCTATAATGCTGTCCCATTTCTTAGGGGTAATTTTGAAGTCTTTTCCCTTCACACTCTGTTTGAAGGGCCAATGGGAAAGGGAAGGGAAAGGACAAGGGGAAGGGCAGAAGGAAGGGCAAGAGGAAGAGGAAGGGGTACAAAAATAGAATTGGGATTGGGCCTAAATCTGTTGTGTTTAAAATGATTAGTTGACTTTACATTTAAAAATTGAGTAACTTGCTTTTAAAGCGATTAGTTAACTAAAAGCAACAGTTACTCACTTCAGGTCAACTAATCACTCTAAAAGCAACAGTTACTCAATTTTTTTTAAGTAAAGACAGCTAATCTCTTTAAAAGCAACATATTTACTCACTTTAAGTAAAGCGATTACTTGTCTTTACTTAAAGTGAGTAAATCCATTGCCTTTAAAAAGATTAGTTGTCTTTACTTTAAAGAGTAACTGTTACTTTTAAAGCGATTAATTGACTTAAAAAATGAGTACATGTGTAGCCTTTAAAGTCTTTAGCTGACTTTACTCAAAAAATTGAGTAATTTTCTTTTAAATTGATTAGTTTTACTTGAAAAAGCGAGTAGCTTGCATTTAAAGTAATTTGTTGACTTTGAAATTGAGTAACTCTGTTGCTTTCACAGCAATTAGTTGACTTTTCTTTTTAAAAAAGAGTGAGTAAATCCATTGCTTTTAAAGCAATTTGTATTTAAAATAGTTTAATGTAGATTTAACTATTAAGCCAATAACTCAGAGTGAATATACACAGCCAATCAAAAGTTTGGGGTCAACTTGTAATAGAAAAAAATCATATTATCACAGTTCGTATTTCAAGTGATTAAATTTTCTTAGAGAAACCTAGTCTGTGATGGAGTTATGACTTTAATGGTATAATGTTTTTAATAAGGGCTAATTTAGAACCATTGTTCGGTCATAATTGCTGACATTATTTACTCTTATTATTTACTATTTTTAAAAAAGCTTACAGACTGTAAAGTGCTGTTACAGATGACTTACATACTGGATAATATGCTTGAGTTAACTGATTACTCTGAGTGAACTGACATTGTGAAGACAAGGGAAGTATGTGCTTTATACAAATGTGTTTAAAATGACTGTAATGATTTAAAATAGATGTCACATTTGACAGAACTAGGATATAAGAAAGAACACTTAAAAAAAAGTCTCAAATACTAGGCTGTTCCTGGAAAATAAGGATGTCTGGTTGGTCTAATCTTGACTTAATCTACAACAGTACATGACACCTGTAAAGTAAGTTCAGATTTCCGCTGACAAGATGCTCTTCAAATCATCAGGTGGTGAAGTGAGTGTTAAGAGCGCAGTACATTTCTATTTCTTCTCTGCTTGTTTACTCTTCGGCTTCCATATAGCTTCACTGCTGACCTTAGTACTACTGTGTGTACTTACACAGCATCTTCTTCAACCCAGATGTGTTCCTATTGCTTTGCTGCATCTATTTTAAATACATTATAACACCACAAGCCAGATAACATAGAATGTAACATAACGTACATGCAAACGATAAGGGTGTGCACCAGTCACGCAACAGTCTGCTTTGTGTTCTAATAAGCCTATTTTTCACCAGGGCTTTACACTTGCAGAATTTACATCAAAACGAGGCTCACAGTATGAATAATAATAATAATAACAATAATTCCTTACATTTATATAGCGCTTTTCTGGTCACTCAAATCACTTTACACTTTTTTGGGGGGAATCTTCTCATATATCACACAAATAACACAATTCTTGAGATTTATTGTTTTATGTTCAACCCAATTAAATTTGTTACAACCAATCAACTTAAATGATTTGTGTTGGGACAACATAAATAAATTGTGTGCCACTGTAGCGCTTCACTGAAAAAAAAATGCTGGGTTCCACACAATTCCTTTATGCTGTCCCAACACAAATCGATTAAGTTAACTTCATGGTTTTTACAAATTTAAGTGGATTGAACATAAAACAGTTAAGTTGACCGGGCGCAGCTCTGCTTAGCTTCAGTGGGCAACCATGTGAGATTTGCAGAGAGCTAACTGCCGGCTTTTCATGTATGCAATTTCCATGTACTGAATTCTTATTATTTTCCCAGAGATGGGTTGCAGCTGGAAGGGCATCTGCTGCAAAAAAAAAAAAAAACATATGCTGGATAAGTTGGCGGTTAATTCTGCTGTGGCGACCCCTGATTAATAAAGGGACTAAGCTGAAAAGAAAATGAATGAATTCTTATTATTCGATTATGCCTAGGTTTACCCAGATTTTTTTATAGAGCACCTTTATTAAAGTTTGTAAATTTGTTGTCCTTAAAGTGTTTAGTTGTTTACATAAAAAAGTGACTAAACCTGTTGCTTTTAAGCCGGATAGTTGACTTTTAAAAAAGTGAGTACATTTAAATTTAATTTAAAAGGATTACTTGACTTTTAATTTTAGTTGCATCATATTAGATCAGTGAAACAGAGTCTCCTGGACAGACACTAACTCAAGCAGTCTCCTTTAGAATCAGAATCAGAATCAGTTTTATTGCCAAGTGTGCTTCACACACACAAGGAATTTTTTTTGGTAACTAAAGCTTCCAGTGTACATAAAGTGACAAGTGACAACACAAAATTAAATATGAGAAAAGAAAAAGGCGATAAACATTAAACAGAGATGCAGTTAGTCAAAAAGATCTGGATGTTGAATTGTATGTACAGATTTGTTGTAAATATACAGGTTATAAGGTGCTGTGTACCAATACGAATGGAGAAAGTATTGCATTGTATATTGTTATAAGGTGCTGTGTACAAGTGCATATGAGAGGTATTACACGTTTATTGCAGAGTAGGGGAATATTTAACTGTTCATGAGGTAGATGGCCTGAGGAAAGAAACTTTTCCTGTGTCTGGCTGTTTTTGTGCTTGGTGCTCTGTTGCGCCGACCAGACGGTAACAGTTTGAACAGGTAGTGTGCTAGGTGTGAGGTGTCCAGAGTGATTTTGCAAGCCCTTTTACTCACTCTGGAAGAGTACAGTTCTTGAAGTGTCGGAAGGGATTCATTCAGCAGTCTGGACTATTCGCTGTAGTCTATGGAGGTCAGTTTTGGCAGCTGAGCTGAACCAGAGAGTGATTGAAGTGCAGAGTATTCCCCTAGAGCAAAAGTTATGTAAATTTGCTAAACAGTAAAGTGTTCATTCCCAAGAGAAAATTAAGAACTGCGGAGGCGTTTGATGAAATTTAGAAAGGGTAGATGCATTTCTATTACCCTTCAATTACACAAACTGAAAATACTGCAAATGGAAATATATATATATAAAACTTTTTTTTTTTGCTGGATGACATGAGGTAATTTGTTTTTGGCAAATTAAAAAAGGAAACACAGATGAAAACCTTTTTTCTTTTTTTCGCATTTAATGGTCTCTTGGTGTACATACATAAGATCACTTTGTTTATTTAATTTTTTTATTATATTTAATTAATTGCAGTATAACAAATACAATAGGGCAAAATTCGACTAATCACTTTCATCTACAGAAAAGAGCATAATAATCAAATTAATAAGAAAATAATAATAACAACTTATGAAACACAGACAGAAAAAAAAATAAATACTCTACAGGGTCTTCTATCAATTACAAATTATTTTTTTTTTCTAATCTTCTTCCTAATTTTGATTTTAATAACTTTAATGATTTACAGTATAACCAAAATTGGAAAACCAAAAACTGTGGTTTTGTTTTAAGGCACTTGCAATTATGCATCTAAAATTTATACAAAATTTGAATATTATTTAATGCTAATTGAATATTAACATCTTCCCCTAATAAACCCCCCTAAAAATTTGGGAAGACAACTTGAGAGAAACTTTTAGCCACTCGAATGAATCAGACCAGAAGGTTCAGCAATATAAAGTCAAAAAATAAATGTGCAATCGTTTCAATGTCAACCTCACAAAATGTACAATTATAGTGAACAAAACTAAATCTTTGTCTAAGAAACTCTAAAGATGGGTAAATATCATTGACAATTTTAAAATGCACTTCTTTAGCTTCAGAAGGTATGGGGTACATAAAAGTCACATGATAATCATACACTCTCAGAAATAAAGGTAAACAATCTGTCACTGGGGTGGCACCTTTTCAAAAGGAACAAACTTGTACCTAAAAGGTCCATAATAATACCTCAAGGGTACATATTAGTACCTAAAAAAAGTACAAAAGTGTTCCTCCTAAATATTTTTTGATACTAATATATACTTTTGAGGTACCAATATGGACCCTTCAAGTACAAATTTGTACCTTTTGAAAAAGTACCACCCCAGTGACAGCTTGCGTACCTTTATTTCTAAAAGAGTGTTAAGCATAACAAGACCTCTTTAATCTGTAAATTTTATGTCTGAAAAGGAAATGCCCACAATCTTTCATCACTAGTTTTGTTCATTATATTTCATAAATGGAGTCCCCGCATATTATACACAACTGATAGAATTAATAAACTGAAAAAAGTCAAGGTCTGAAGCTATCATGACCGATTTTCAACCATCAACTCACAAGTGCAAATCTTCCATAGCAACAGAGCTTCAAGGACAAGTTTTCACATGACCTTCTCGTATCCAAAACTTCAGAATTCCTCAGATGTGTTATCACCACACTCAATGAAAAATAAAAGCAAGCAGGGAAAACAATAGAGAGGAGAGAGCCAAAACAAAGGCACAACAATGCCAGAGCTGCGAGGTGGGAGGAAACACTTTACAGTACTTTGATAGAGTCCCGAATTCCTCCTGAGAACGCACACAAGTTAACCTTCAGATAATCCTGAAATAAAAACAAAAACAGACATTTAAAAATAATTATATGACGAATGCAACCAATTCCACATGTTCCAACATTACATTGAATAAAATGCAGGGTTCCACACAATTCCTTCATGTTGCCCCAATACAAATCAATCAAGGTAACTTAAGTAGATTGTAGATTAAACAATTAAACAATTAACCACCCCCCCAAAAATAATGAATAAAAAATAATAAAACCTCAAAAATTGTGTTGATTCAACTCAATTTAAGTAAGTAGTTTGAACAAGCAGCAAAAAACTGTGTTGTTATTGACTGAAAGGGGTGTTAAGTTGGACACAAACTCAACAAGCTGCTGGTCTGCAATAGAAAATGAGCATAAACAGGATTTAAGGATGTCCTGTAGGCACATTTCTTCATAGGGGTCAAGGGTCAGGTTTTTTCAGCATACCTGGACCTGAAGCAGCTTGACTTAACAGGACATGTCCTAAAGGTATAATAACAATTTTATCTTTATTTATATATACAAATAATGATTTGTACATCACAGTTTAAATGAGAACATGGTCAGAGAAATGAAATATGGCTAACACTTGAAGTTTAAGTGACAATTCATGATATTAACCACTGTCATTACCTGCCAATTGTTAAGTTTTAACTGTTCATTAGTTGCTATAAAGTATGATCTTATTGCATGCCTAATCCTACCCAAAGCCTAAACCCAACTTCTACCTTACTATTAATAAACAGCTAATTATTAGTTTATTAGGTAGTAAATGTTGTTAATACTGTGAATTGTGACAAAATAAAGTGTTACACAAATATCATAATACACTATAAGGGTTTCTAGAGCACTTTCTCTAAAGCCTGGGCAAATAATGCTTTATCAAGTTGCTCGTAATGCATTATAATGCATGCATATTGGCTTATAGTTGACCATATGGTATACTGATATAATATCTGATAAACAAGTATATAACAGTATATAATTAAAGTATACTTAATACACAAATAAATCATCCAAAAATGTTTGTTTATTTAAATGCAATATCAAGAGATGAAACTTCAATATCATTGCTTTTGTTATTATTATTCATCAGATGACTTATAACGCATTATACCACTTTTCACAAGGCAGCATATATTACAATTGATTTAGAATAGACTTGTACATGAATACATTCTTGTAATCTTGAATTAGTAAATAGTTTATTTCTTTGTTCTTTTTGCACAATATTAGAACTTAAACTTTGATTTTTATATCTTGTTTTATGTGGTTGTCGTGTGTTGTACATTATTATTATTTTATTATGTAAATGCATCGAGAATCTGTGCGTTAAAGAGCCCCTAATATGGGTTTTTGAAAATGACCTTCCATGTAGTGTGTAACAGCTCTTAGTGAAGTGAAATATCCAGCTAAAGCTTAAATCTGAAAGTGGACAGTTTTTAAAACTATTGATTCATCTCTAAAAGAGTCGACTCATAGTGGTTTAAATTAATCATCTTGATAACGAATCTTCAGCCATTTCGACGTGACGTTGTTACGAAACATAATGGTTGCGCGCAGACCCGGCAAAATTCAAACCTGCGGCCCCGCCCACTAACACAGCAGCAAGACGCTCATGAAGACGCTGTGTTTACCTGGATATTATTGGAAGTGTGATTGAAAGGAGTCGTTCAGAAATCTGCATGCTTACAATGGGCGATCTATCACTACACAGCTCATGCATTAGTTTCTGCCTCCATCTTGTAACGGACAGACAAGACACCAGGGGTGCAGGCAAAATAAGGACAAATTATTAGGTACACCGGCAGGCTGCTGAATGCTGGGCTTTGGGCTGGTGAGCAGCACTGAAAAGGCTTGCGAATGGAGAGCGGGAGCCCGCAGAGATAGCTTGTCAGAGGACAGAGGATGCTACAATCTCCCGGCTGGGGATGTGATCGTTTAGAAAAGCAGAGTACAGGTAAGCCCTTAAAACATATAGCAGTTCACGGATGAGGTGCCACAGCAATGATTGCAAATAGAAATGATCTACATGTTTTGTTACTAGTAACCGCCTGTACTGTATCAGGTTAACTCTTTATATTCTCATATCGTGTCTAATTCCACGTTGTAAACGGGACGCGTGCTGCTTTGTTTACAGATTTAAATGCTTTCATGAGCTCGTTCCACTGCCATTTGTCGTTGCTATGGCCACCGTTAGCTGATCCTGCACAAGTGCAGCGGTCAAGGTTCAGAATAGTTCAGCTTTTGCTGCTGTGTGGATTAAAACTGAATGTGTGTCATACATATGCTTGTGTTTAACTGCACTGCTTTTGGCGCTGAGGTGTCTGAATAACACTGTTGAGAACCGGGTACTGTTTACTGTGGTGTTAGTAAGTTTACTTTGAAGCGTGTGTCGGCGTCCGCTGCGATCGGATCCTATACCAATGTTGGCGACTCGCGGGCTTGATAGACTTCGCTGGGCATTTTACTGTCTCGCGCTGAACGCTGTCGATCAATGGCAACAGGCTGTCATCGGTCCAATCAGCGCAGATTAGCTTCGCGCTAAGCAGGGGTTTGGGAACAAATGAATCGCTGAACGATTCATATGGGAGTCGCTGGGATAATTAGGTAAGACCATACACATGTTTTTTGACCTTGCATGCAGATCAGTATGTTATTGGAGACCCATAAAACCGAAATATGACCCTTTTCAATGTGTAATAGGGGCTCTTTTAACCAAAGAGCATAGAATCACCAAGAGGTGACACTCTAGTGCGATTTGGGAAACAGCCACTAGATGGCACGGCAGCCATTTTGAAATAAAAATTCGATTAGAACAGCAGGATGTTATAAGTCTGTAAAATAAACTATTAAAAGTGCTGATGATTGTGATAGTAAGTGTTGTATTGTCGTCTTTCAGGTTGTATCTCAGCTTTAATGCACTTTTTAAATAAATAAGTAAAAAACAAAGCAGCTGCTTGCCATCGCGACAGCAATAGGATCCAATGGATAGCCGACCACTTTCACTCCAAAATGGCTGAATCCGGGGCTGTTGCTGGGCGCTGCTGTTGCAATAGAACGTTCTATTGAGTGTCGCTTCTTGGTCATTCAAAGCTCTTTGGTTAAACTGTGCCACCGTGACACCCTTATTTAATAAAAACCCATCTAAAATGGTTTAATATCAGTGTGTGTGTTTACTATCAATTCTTGCACAGAGCAAAATAGAAAACTTACAAAGTTATTATGGCTTTTGGTGTAAAACCATGTGGAGTTCAGAATACATCATTAAACAAACTAATAAATATTAAGACTCCTTTAAAACAGGAATAAATTATTAAAATATAACATTAACAAAAGATGATTCTGTTTTTATCTTATGCACTTCTGCTAATCAAATACATTTTATTATATTAAGACTGATTTAGGCGACGCAGTGGCGCAGTAGCTGGTGCTGTCGCCTCACAGCAAGAACGTCGCTGGGTTGCAGGTTCGAACCTCAGCTGGGCTGGGTCACTTGGCGTTTTTGTGTGGAGTTTGCATGTTCTCCCTGTGTTCGCGTGGGTTTCCTCCGGGTGCTTCGGATTCCCCCACAGTCCAAAGACATGCGGTACAGGTGAATTGGGTAGGCTAAATTGTCCGTAGTGTATGAGTGTGAATGAGTGTGTGGATGTTTCCCAGAGATGGGTTGCAGCTGGAAGGGCATCGCTGCGTTAAATCGTGCTGGATAAGTTGGCGGTTCATTCCGCTGTGGCGACCCCAGATTAATAAAGGGACTAAGCCGAAAATAAAATAAAATGAATGAATGAAGACTGATTTACTGGTAAACAAAAAAAAAAACAACAATTAAGAATGACTCATAAACACCATTACTCAGATTACTACAGTAATTTTCCTTCGGCTTAGTCTGTATTTCAGAGGTCGCCACAATGGAATGAACTATTAACTATTTCAGCATATGTTTTACGCAGCAGATGCCCTTCCAGCCTCAACCCTGTACTGGGAAACACCCATACAATCTTGTTTATTCAATACCCTATACCACATATCTTTATAAAACCGGAGCATGTGACGCTTGCGCCGGATAGCCAGTGGAAAAAAAGTAGCTTCAGGACGAAAATATCCTTTTAGACTCAAACCTTTATAGTCAGCCTCCTTCAGCGTCACAAGAATTACATTTCAAAACACAAAATAAAAGTAAACAATATGTAAAAGTGTAGCATTTTGAGGGGAAGAGCTGTGCACACACTCGTTTCTTCCTCTCCTCACACACGCAGACTGACTCCTGCAGCGCACACGCTGGGCGGTTGGGGTGCAGCTCTTAAAGGGCAACACACATACATAATGTGGTACATACACATAGTAGTGGACATTACAAGCACCCGGAGGAAACCCACGCCAATGTAGCAGAGGCCAGCTAGTGAAGTGCTGTGCAGGTAAACCTCACTCCTCTGACCTCTAAAAGATGCTCGGCCGTGGTCTTTAGCCTCCTTGGTAGAGCAACTGACTCCCATGCGAAAAGCCGCCCGTTCGATCCCAGCTCGGAGCGCGATGGGTGGTGTAGGACCGGCGGGTTTACATTGGTGCCGTGACCCAGATGTGAGCGAGGTTTAGGGGACTAAGTGTAGCAGAGGCCAGCTAGTGAAGTGCTGTGCAGGTAAACCTCACTCCTCAGAGCTCTAAAATGTGCTGTAGCGGCCATGGTCTTTAGACTCCTTGGTAGAGCAACTTTTCTGTCATGCGGAAAGTTGGCGGTTCAATTCCAGCTCGGAGCGGGTTGGGTGGTGTAGGACTGGCGGGGTTACACCAACACGGGAAGAACATGTAAACTCCACATAGAAATACCAGAAATGCTGGACTTGAACCAGCGACCTTCTTGCTGTGAGATGAGTGCTAACCACTGAGCCACCGTGCCACCCATTACTACAGTTGGGAGTTGTTTATTAAACTCAAAGTGCAAGAAAGCTAAGGAAATGATTTAAGCTAACGTTTTCTGTCTGAACTATTGTAACACTGTGTGAGTCATCTGCCAATCTGATTGTGGATATAAATAAAAAGAAGAATAGAAACTTTTACACTACTGTATGCACCGCAGTCTGACATTTTAGCTTGACCTTTTTGGCTTACTGAGGAAGAAAAGAAAAAGCATTCACTAATTTTGGGAGATGGCATGGGGGAAACAATCAGGCTAGAAGTACAAAGTGCACATTGTCCTTCGTCTGCTAAATAAATCTTCACTGAAAACATAATTGAGCTTCAGAGCAGCTGACAGACATGAAGATCAATATATATATAGAGTTGATTTAAATAGTCCAAAACAAAGAACACAATTTCATTTAGGAGAATCTACACCATGAAGAAAAGCTCCTGATTGAATCAACAGACTGGCGAATGAAAATCTAATGCTCAACAGTGTGATGAATGTACATTTTGATTTTGTCATCTTCGAGCAGAACCTTCCTGAAGGAGCACAAATGGACATTGTGTACAAGCTCTATTGCACTATACAAAGTGCCCCGTTAACTGGAGTGAAAGGTAATCAATAGAGAGCCATTTTCAGGTCTCCTGAGCAGATGTTCAGGCCTCAACCCCCCACCCCCACCTCCACCTCCACCCGACAACAATCAAATGTGTCATTACACACTGAGATCCACCTGAACCCCACAGTGCACTCGGCTTTAAATAAGAATCTTTAGTAAGTTCATCTGAATCAGGACAGCTTTGCAACACACACTGTAAAAATGCTGGGTTAAACATGAAGGAGTTAAGTTATTAGTTTTTATAAATTTAAGTGGACTGAACACACAGCAATTAAGTTGTCCCAAAAAAAAGCAAACACCATTTCTGAGTGCTCATTCAGAAATAAAGGTATAAAATTGGTCACTGGGGTGGTATTTTTCCAAATAGTATACCTTTTTACCATACAGGTGGAACATTAGTGCACTGAAAAAAAAGATTCACTAAATTTGCTAATTTTTTTAAGGTAAGAGAGCCAACAATTTATATGGGCTAAATTTAAACAAATTCAATTTAGTGATGTTCAACTTAATTTGTTTGTTTAAATTCAGCCCATATAAATTGTTTGCAAGCATTTACCTTAAAAAAACACCCAGGGGTAAATGTACCACTGTATACATTTCTGGAGAGCACCAAGGAGGTAGTCCAAGGAGTTTTTTGCAGTATTTGTTTTCGCAAATCCACCAAAGCATGCTGTGTACGCTTTTTCAGATCTTAAATTTCTCTCGCCAGTGCTATTCATGCCTGCTGTTCTCGCATAAATCCACCAGAGACCGATGTTGATTGACTGACTGACCGATCGACTGACCCACCCTCCTTCTTCCCTAAAACCAACCAATAGTTTTTAAAAAGCACAGATTGACCCACCCACCCACTTCCTTAAACCCAACGACAATGTTTTAAAAAGCAATCCAGTAAAAGAAAAGCACGGGCCTGATTTTTACCACGATTTCAGGTTTTTATTCTCACCCTGTTATTTACTAGTTTATTAAATTTTTTTGGCCTCTGTTTTCATCTTACCCTCTTTCTGGAACCGTTATTCGCCAGACTCAATGGTCAACTCCTCCCTGCATCTCAAGTTCGCAGACGTAGGCAGCGAGCTAAATGGACAAACTGGTGACAGTGGGAAAGCCGTCCATACGGAGGTAAGCAATCAGCTGGTTGGCGCGAAAAGGAACTGCATCATACCGACCCGTAGCGTTCGGTTTAAACATAAAATGCAGCCATACCTCCTTCTGGCTACATAATTTGCGATCTCCAGAAATGTATATAGGGCTACGTTTTCAGAATGAGCCTGTCTTGAAATTTTTTTTTTTTTATCCAATGAATCATTGTTTTCAGTGTACATTTACGTACACATTTGTACCTTTATAGTTCACTTTTTTTTATCTTTGAGGTACTAAGAGGTAAACTTTTGCACATTTTAGGTATTACTATGTACATTTTGGGACCTGTAAGGAACAAAACAACAACAAAAAAAAAACGTTTTAAAAGGTATTTTCCTAGCAACAGATTTTGTATGTTTATTTCTGAGAGTGTTGACAGAAAAGCAGATCACGGTTATTATGAGTAGTGCACTCTGAAGCAGTTTACTTGCTTGGCATTACAATCCGGCTGCTAGGGCATTGCTTACTATATTGGAGTCAAAAAATATCAAAAAGTTATTACAGGATTGTCCTGTAATTGTGTATTGTGACGCAGTTTTTATAGAAATGGAATCTCATGAAAAAACAGTGGGCGTGGCTTGTTTTTTTTTCCTACTGCAAGCTGATTGGATGTAGTAAAGTAGGCAAAAAAAGGGTTTCAGGAGAGTTATTAGAACCTAACAGACACCTCCTCGTCCTCACCATTTCTGTTTGTTATCAAAACTGACAGCTGGAGGGGCGTGGTTAAGTATGTTAGCCACGCCCAATACCTCAAAAACACATAATCTGAGAATTTATCTGAAAACAAACAGGAAGTGCATTATCAGATTTCAATTAAAGATCATTAGGACAAACTTTTTTGTGATGAATTGTTCACCACAAAACTATGTACTAAATAGCAATGTGAGCTAGCTAAATCAATATGGTAAGTTTTGATTTCATGGGTACTTTACAGGTCTAATTTTTTCAAGCTCATTCTGATTACGTACCCCTATATGTATTTCTGGAGAAAGCAAAATACGTCACAGGAGGTATGTTTTTTTTGCAGTTTTTACGAATCCACCAGAGGCCGCTGTATACACTTTTTCAGATCTCAAATTTCTCTCACGAGTGCCATTTAGGCCTGCTCTTCTCCTGTAAATCCACCAGAGGCCACTGTCGACTGACTGACTTACTGACCAACCAACCAAACACACCTCCACCCTCCCCCTTCCCTAAACCCAACCAATATTATTTTAAAAAGCATCAATTGACCTGCCTACCCCCTTCCCTAAACCCAACCAACAGTGTTTTAAAATGCAATCCAGAAAAAAAAGCCCCCTGATTTTTATCACATTTTTAGATTTTACCACATTCTTACCCTGTTATTTACTTCTTTATTTTATTTTTTGGATTCTGTTTTTGTCTTACCTGCTTTCTGGAACTGTTCTTCACCAGACTTGAACCCCGTTGTCTACTCCGCCCTGCATCTCAAGTTCGCCGACATATGTGTCGAGCTACCGGACAAATTGGTAACAGCAGAAAAGCCGTCCACATGTAGGTAAGCGGTCAGCTGGTAAGTGAGAACAGGAACGCATCATACCGCCCCGTAGTGTTTGTTTTAAAGACGAAATGCAGCCATACACAGCATAATTCGCGATCTCCAGAAACAAATATAGGGCTACGTCTTCAGAATGAGCCTGTGTTGGATTTTTAGAACCATATCTTTATCGTGCTTGGTGTGAACGGGCCTTAAGACTGAATGTTTTCTCTGTGATCTACCAGTGTATCAGCAACATGACAACAGCCTACGATCATTCACCTTGGATTTCAGCTCAGAAATAAGAAAACCTTCATGCATCTCCCTGAAGGCATGGCAGGTCGCCTTGAATCTGTGACAGAGAGGAAGATAGGCTGTTTGTTGAATAACACATCATTCCCAGCCTCTCTCTTTGAGGAATGTGAGGGAGTTTTAAGAGAGCGAGACCTTCACACCAGAAATGTGTTGACACTGGGAAAAGACGCTGAGGTGAGAATGCTGACAGTGAAGTGACCCGTCTGTGCTACAGCTGCTAAATAATGTCTCACGACCTGCTCAAGGATAAGAGCTGATAGAAGTCTTCTCCACAGCCAGACTGATCTTTGCACTTTTATTCATTCAGTCATTCATTCATTCATTCATTCATTCATACATAATCAGGGGTCGTCACAGCGGAATGAACCTCCAACTTATCCAGCACAGGTTTTACACAGCGGACGCCCTTCCAGCTGCAACCCAACACTGGGAAACACTCACACTCTCATTCACACACTACGGACAATTTAGCTTATTTAGTTCACTTGTACCACATGTCTTTGGACTGTGGGGGAAACTGGAGCACTCGGAAGAAACCCACACCAACACGGGGAGAACATGCAAACTCCACACAGAAATGCCAACTGGCCCAGCCGGGACTTCGAACCAGCGACCTTCTTGCTGTGAGACGATTGTGCTACCCACTGCGCCACCATGCTGCCCTACACTTTTATTATTTATTATTCTTATTCATTCATTTTCTTTTCTGCTTAGTCCCTTTATTCATCAGGGGTCACCACAGCAGAATGAACTACCAACTTTTCCAGCATTTGTTTTGCGCAGCGGATGCCCTTCCAGCTGCAACCCAGTACTGGGAAACACTGATACACAGTCTCTTTCACACACATACACAACGGACTTTTTAGCTTACCTAATTCACTTATACCGTACGTCTTTGGACTTGTGGGGGTAACCGAAGCACCCAGAGGAAACCCACGCCAACACCGGGAGAACATGCAAACTCAACACAGAAACGCCAACTGACCCAGCCGAAGCTCGAACCAGCGACAGCGCTAACCACTGCACCACCGTGCCACCTATTATTATTTATTATATTTAGATAGTATGTGAATTGGAAGAGCTTTCAGTTTATTTATAGTGTAGGGATTGGACTCTTCCAGTTCTAGAGAGCATGTGATTGGACAAAAATCTGACAATTAAGCTAAAGCGTAGAGTGATGTCATCAAAATGTTTTGAAAACATATAGTTGAGGGCAAAATTATTCACCCTCCTGTGAAATATTTATTCTTTTTCAAATATTTCTCAAGTGACTTTTAATGGAGCGAGGACATTTTCACAGTATTTCCACTAATATTTTTTCTTCTGGAGAAAGTCTTGTTTGTTTTATTTTGGCTGGATTAAAAGTAGTTTTAAAAATGTTCAAACCATTTAAAGGTCAATATTATTAATTCAATGTGAATGTTCAATGTGTGAAAATAAGGGATATGCCCACCATAAAAAGACACTACCTCTTATTAATGTATAAATAGAATACATTAGCAACAAATAAATTAGCAAACAGTTCAGCTTATTAAAATTAATAGCTAAATAAATTAAGTTTTCAAATCTCCTTAATCTTTGTATAACTTACACATTCTGATTAAAGAGCAATGAATGAATCTCATTTAATTGGATTTTTCGTTTGATTACATTAAATAACATAGGTGTCACTTTAAAAATGCACACATCTAACGTTACAATGAAAGCATTCGATTGCTTTCCTAACTTTTTATGCTCATTTAGGACAAAATTAATTGTGTTTGAAAAAAACCCACCAAGATCGACATATTTTAGATGTTATTATTATTATTATTATTATTATGTCTGTTTAAACACGCACCCAAAACCCAGACTTACAGAATCCGTTAAGGCAAACAGCCTTTATTTATCACTATGGAACGCATCAGCTGACAGTCATGCACGGCTATATGAGGATTGCATAGGAGGGGCGATGGCACCGAAATGAAAAGTATAGGAATCGAGTGTTTTCATGCCTTAATAAAACAAAAGCACAGAACAGACTCACATTTAGGAGCGAAGGGCGTGCCCTGGTGGTTTGACGGTATGGGTTGCGTATAGGGAGGATCAGCTCTTTAATGTTTATTGCAACCCTTCAGAGAAAGACTAAAAAAACTCGGGAGAAATATGAGAAAATACCTTTTACGGGATGATAGCGGGATAGAACTGTACAATACGGGAGAATCCCGGGAAAAACAGGAGGGTTGACAGGCATGCTTTAAGCAGAATACTGGTATCTTGAAAAATATGTAGTAAAACATTATGTACGGTCATCATGGCAAAGATTTAAAAAATTCAGTTATTAAAACTATTACATTTAGAAATGTGAAAAATGAAGAAAAAATAGAAATTAGGGAAAAAAATTAAAGAATTAAAATTGAACAGGAAGGTTATTCATTCTGACTTTATCTGTATTTTCTTAACCCAATGCTTGCATATTCTTAATCAAAGAGAAAGAGAGATTTTTATTTTAATGAGTTTATTTTGATGTCATGGAGATTTTAATAGCAGGTAAAAACAAGCTCTCAGCCTTTTGTTGCTATTATTTTAGCTGAAGCTGAGCTGTTCTGTCTACTGAGAAATAGTCGATTGATTTAACATGTTCTCTAATTTGTCACGCATCTCACATTACTCTTTATACACGCAGAATTACAGTTTATTCAATTACTGTAAATTACATCAATTGAACGGAGGAGCCTGTCGAGAATATTTTCGCTTGTGTTTTGGATGACAGGTAATTATCTAGACAGCATGAACACTTTACATTAGCGCTGATGTCACAGAGCAAATGCTAAATAGTATAAACAGAACGTGATTATTATGGGTATAGCATCTTATTAGATTATTTGAACCCCTGACTGTGGGTTTCATTTGTGCTACAATGAATAACTACTTTTGTAAACATTTTTTTTTATAAAAACACATGGAAATGTAATGTAATGTGGATTTATATAGCGCATTTATCGTGTATGGCCATCACAATCAAGATGGGAAAGGTGGGGGTCTCTCCACACCACCACCAGTGTGCAGCATCCACTTGGATGATGAGTCGGCAGCCACAGGACAACGGCATCAGTTTGCTCACCACACACCAGCTATTGGTGGAGTGGAGAGACAGAGATACAGCCAATTCTTTGGATGATTGGAAGGTCATGATTGATAATAATTGATGGAGAGAATTTGGCCAGGACAGCAGGGTTACACCCTTACTTTTTACGAGAAGTGCCATGAGTTTTTTAATGACCACAGAAAGTCAGGACCTCGATTTAACATCTCATCTGAAAGACGGCATGCACTGACAATATAGTGGCCCCTTCACTATACTGGGGCATTAGGACTCGCACAGACCACAGGTTGAGTGCCCCCTGCTGGCCTCACTAACATCACTTCCAACAGCAACCTAGTTTTCCCATGTGGTCTCCCAAACCAGGTACTGGCCAGGCTCAGCCCTGCTTAAGGCTAATTTATACTTCTTTGTCAAGCACACGCGTATGATCCGGTGCAGCCTTTGCACGGTTGCATATCCCTCGCAGTGGCTGATGACGACGCTGACGTGCACCTCTTAAAAATGTAACTACACGTCGCAACGTCATGTATCGCAAGCTCTGTGATTGGTCGTCATGGCAGCGGTGACTAAGTGTGGGCGGTGCTGAGAGCCGTGAGACCGATGGAGCAAATGTTTACAAGTGTCCAGTCCTGTGAAAGAGCTCCAGATGGAAACCTTTGGTTCACCTTATGATTAAAGTTGTTGCATGTCTGCCAGTTCCCACCTCTAAATCTGTTAGTTTTAGCTACTTGTAGCGTTCAGAATAAACAAAACACCAGTGAAGAAACTTGACACAGAGGAACATAAAAAACCTGCTGCTAGCTATTGTTTCAGAAGTGTTATTGCAGAGCAGCACAAACAGCACGCCAAACTGTAAATGCATGAATATGCGCCAGGCAGGCGCCGATCGCTTGATGCAGAAGTATAAATCAGCCTTTAGCTTCAGTGAGTAACCAGTCTTGGGATGCAGAGTGATATGGCTGTGGCATGGTAAAAAGAAATATGTTTATATACTGTACTGTCACTGGATTTACACAAATTTTTTACGTAAGTGGTTGCAAACAGTTTATATGGGCTGAAGTGACAAACAAATTCAATTTAGTAATGTTCAACTTAACTTGATTGTTTAAATTCAGCCCATATAAACAACTTACCTTAAAAAAATTGTGTAAATCCAATGAATCATTGTTTTCAGTGCAGCTATTAATTTTGTTCAGTTTTCTGTATATTAGAATGTGTCCTTTTTAATTATACATTTTTTCTGAACTAAAAACAACGACTATCATGCTCTACTTTTCCATTTACAGAAGGCACCTATTAAAAGGGTGTTCAGTGTAACAGTAGTTGCACCATAAAAAATATTATCAGGCTTAATTTAGAACTAATTTGATGACATTAAAGGACTCAAAAGTGCATAATTTAAACGTTAAATATTTATGCTTCATTTTATTATTTTTCAAACCACTAGTTTTGCACCATTTACCAGCATTTCTAATCATTAAAATTATAATAATAAATAAAAAAAATTATATGGAGAGAAAAAAAAATGTCAACACATTTCTATACAGAATAGCTTTAATACCTCATTTCTAATAACTGATTTCTTTTATCGTTGTCATGATGACAGTAAATAATATTTTACTAAATATTTTCAAAGACACTAGTACTTAGCTTAAAGTGACATTTAAAGGCTTAACAAGGTTAATTAGGGTAAAGTTAGTGTAATTAGGCAAGTCATTGTACAATGATGGTTTGTTCTGTAGATAATTGAAAAAATATATTGCTTAAGGGGGCTAATAATATTGACTTTAACCCTTTAAATGCTTTACCAAGACCAATCTTTTTTGAAGTACATTTCTTAACTCCTAATGTCGCTACACTCAATGCATTTTCAACACATCTCATAATTTCGAAAATATTAGCCTCTACCAAATGATAGATATGTCAGTTTAGGGTAAAAGTACTGGAGTTAATATTAATATACTATGAAAAATCAGAAAATATGAAGTATATTTATTTAAAAACAATTATAAATTCATTTTCTTTTCGGCTTAGTCCCTTTATTAATCTGGGGTCGCCACAGCGGAATCGACAGCCAACTTATCCAGCATATGTTTAACGCAGCGGATGCCCTTCCAGCTGCAACCCATCTCTGGGAAACATCCATACACACTCATTCACACTCATACATTACGGACAATTTAGCCTACCCAATTTACCTGTACTGCATGTCTCTGGATTGTGGGGGAAACCGGATAAAAACAATACAAATAAAACATTTTTGAACACTAAATCATCTTTATTTTTTTAAATATGCCATAAAATATTTCAGATTCTCATTTAACGTTTTTTTTTTTTTTTTTTACAATAAAACCAAAATCAAGTGTAGCAGTGCAACAGGATTATGTTTGTTTGATTTTTTGTGAACCAACAATGCTGTGTAGTGTAAACCATTACAGTATTTAAAACAGTCAAAACATGGTCAACCACTTGGTAGAGCAGGCAGTCAAAGGGTTAAGGGTAAAGTCAGAATTTGCTACAAAACAAATCTACTTTTATTGACATCACATAGGCTTAGAGCTAATAATAAAAAAATTAATTAATTAAAAAAAATTAAAAACTGCTTTTATTCTAGCCGAAATAAAACAAATAAGACTTTCCCCAGATGACAAAAATATTAAGGGAAATACTGTGAGAAATTCCTTGCTCTGTAAAACATCATTTGTGAAATATTTAAAAATTCACAAGAGGGAACAATATTTATTATGATTATTTGTGGTTTTTATAAGACACTAAGTCACAATAAGTATGTTACTTTAATTGTACCTAAATATATATTACACTGAATCAAAATGGAGCATTATTTCACCAATTATAAAACTGTTTATTTCTCACAAAATGTTACTAAGTTTAATAGTAAAACCATTGTGTTAATAAATGTAAATGTAAAAAGAATCACTCGAGAAAGAAAAGCAGCGATGCATCAGGACTACTCAACGCTGCCCTCTATTGCTAGAAGGAGTCTGAAAAAAACGACGATGATTCAGCCAGACAAGAATGTCATGAAGAAATCACCAATAATAATCCATTATTATCAGAAAATACAAATGTTTGGGGAAGGATCAAGAAGGGGTGAGCAGGAACAGGTCTTACCTTGTCCAAACCCTGCAGCTGCTCCTATGACCAAGAAGATCAATCCCAAGTCAGCTCCATTCCAAAGTCCTGACATCCACTAACCTGCAGCTCCTCCAGACGCCCTGCCTGATGACTAATGAGATGTAATCGGCACAAGCTGTCACAGAACAATGTGCGAGCATGTGGAAGTGACACGGAAATTACACTAATAGTAATGACTAACAGTTTTCATAGTTTGCAGTCACTGGATGTTTATATAGTGGCCTGAGGGAAACATTCTTGGAAAGGCAAAAGAAACGAAACGCTCCACATTTCCAGAGCGATGCAGAGTTAGAGTTAAATAGATTATAATAGAGTTAAACAGATGCGTTTTACCATTTTTTAATCCATTCAGCCGATCTCCAGTGCCCGGTTTTTCAAAAGTAATCCACTAGGATTTTGGATAACGGATTGGATCAAATCTTGAAAACGGATTACATAATTGGATTAGATCACGTAATCCAATCTTGGTTTTGATCCAGATCAAACCTTTAGTTTAGGTTTTTCAGACCTTTTTTTGTAGGATTTGGATCACTTTGATCCAAAAAATCTGGATTAAACTGATCCCATCAGAAGGGTGGATTCAGCAGAGATTTCATGCCCAAAATGTAATGAAAACTTAAAAAATGTATCAAATAATACTATATTTGGAGCATGCAGCAGTATCTTACAAGAGATCCTATTTATTCATAAGGTTTTAATTGTATTTGTTTATCCATCAGGTATAGGCTTTAACGTATTCAGCCTATAGCAATATAGAGTTTAGCCTCATAAAATAATCCCCCAAACAGCTGTCAAAATTGACCAAAAACAATAAATTTCATTCTGTCTCTAATTAAAATATATATATATACTCATCACAATGGAAAATATTTTTGTTTTTAGAATATTTATTAGTGATGCATGCAATGATAACAGAATAACCAAATAAATGCAAAGAATGGCACTGATTTAATAATCACTGATTTTTGAAATAACTTTCAACAGTTGCAAAAAGAGACTGAAAGGGCAGAAGCACAGCTTCATCTAGCAGAGGAACAACTGACTCTGACCAAACTACAGCAAACCAAGACCAGACTTGAGATTCGCCTCCTAAAGGTTACACTCAGACAAGCTGGTCTCTCCACATCAGATGAGAAAGTCTAAAATTATTGCGGAGTTTTTGGCATTAAGTCTTTTTTTAATTCAATACATCTATATTTGAAACTTTTTTTAGTTTTTAGTTGTGTTTTTTTTAAATGTGTGTGTTTTCATTTCAAATAAAAATAAGTGTTATTGTGACCTCACACTGGCTATTCTACTTGTTGCTCTTTTAAATATCTATAGTTCTACAATGGGATTTGCTATCTTGTTTAAGCACTGGTTATCCAGATTTAGTGATCCTGAAAAGTTCCTATCTGGATCAGATTGATTCAATCCGATGTTGCTTTGAAAAACTGGCTCAATAAGTCAGCTGGATTACGTGATCACGGATCGCAAAAAAAGGATTACTAAATCCGGATAAATTTTATCCGTATTAAACCTTTTGAAAAACCGGGCCCTGGTCTGGCAGAAGCCCTATTAGCTTAGCTTGGCATAGATAATTGAATTGGGCCAGGGATGAGCAAAACTCTGAGCAAACTCTGTCCTGGAGTTGTCCTGCACAGTTTTGCTCCAACACTAATCAAACACACCTGAACATGCTAATCAGTGTCTTCAGGATCACTAGAAATCTATAAGCAGGTGTGTTTGATTAGAGTTGGAGCTAAACTGTGCAGGACAGCAGCCCTCCAGGACCGAGTTTGCCCACCCCTGGGTTAGACCATTAGCATTTTACTCTATAAAAAAAAAAAAGTGTTAATAATTAATAGGATAATTTTCCTGTTTAAAGCTTGACTCTTCTGTAGTTATATTGTGTACTAAGATCAACAGAAAACGAAAAGATGCTATACTCCTGTAATTATCAAGGAACTTTGCTGAAGTACCATGGCTGAAGCAGGCTAAATAATATTACGCAGCACCTGAAAATAGTCCCCAGATAGGTAACAAGTTAAAAATTCAATTGAATTGATCTTTATTTCTATAGCGCTTTTACAATGTAGATTGTGTCAAAGCAGCTTAACATAGAAGTTCTAGTATAATTGAATCTGTGTCAGTCCAGTTTTCAGAGTTGAACTTTAGTTTAGTTCAGCTCAGTGTGGTTTAATTTTCACTGCTGAAAGTCCAAACACTGAAGAGCAAATCCACAAGCCCCAAACCAAGCAAGCCAGTGGCGACAGTGATGTGGAACAAAAATTCACCCATTGACAAAAGTGAAGGTAGAAACCTCGACAGAAACCAGACTCAGTTGGGCACGACCATTTCTCCTCTGGCCAAACTTATTATGCAAAGCTGCAGTCTAGGTGCCGGAGGCTGGAGAACGCTGGATGTCCATCGTAGAGAAGCTGCAGGTGTGAACACCAGCGGGTGTTCAGGCTAGCCCACAGGATCAATGCGCAGACTCGTCTTGTTCTTTCGGTAGGACTGCCAAGGAGACTCTGTAAATTGCCTTGTCTGGTTTCCTCTCGCAACTGCCTGTTTATGCAGTCTACATATTTGGCAGAACATTTTACGTAATTTACGTTGAATTTTATTTGGGCAGAGTGAGAGCGGGAGACAGAGCTGAAAAGCATGAACAGGGCTCAAAATTAATTCTTTTACTTGGTAGTACTTCAAAAATTTAGGACAACAATCAGGACTAACAAAAACCAGAAACAATTATTTAACAAATGCTGTGATGACTTATTGATATTTGTGCATTAATTCCAAAATGAATGTCTAGTAATGTTCAAATATTAATGATGACGATGATGTCAATAATACTAACAATTAATAACATTTCTCATGAAAAACAGGTCACACTACAACCATTACATGCAGTCGTACAAATCCTCCCAAATATATTATGAGGTTGCATAGATTCAATTTCGAGCCTTGGACGCCATTGTGTAAACAAATATCACATACGGCTATTTAGCTTAGGGCTGGGCGATATGGCAAAAAAAAAAAATTTAGATATTTTCATAAAGTTTGTTTTAAAAAAAAGATTTTTTTTTACTGTGTAACTATAGTCAACTTAAAACATTACAACAACATGACTGAAGTAACAATCTCTTTATAAGTAACTTGAAAAACCATCTAGTTAAGGAACATGTATTTTTAATGGCCATACATACATAAATTGGTCAACAAGGTGTAGACAAACACCTACATTACATTCCTATAGACAAATTCCTGCTTGACGTTTTAGAAAATATTTGTGCGTAGCTACACCACCCAGTATATATTAAATATCACCGTGAACAACAAAAAAACCCACAGAAACCTGTTACATATCTATCTATATTTAAATGTCTACCTTATATTTAACTGAATCGTATAACAGCCTATAGCTGAAATGTTGAAAATTGCTCAATTTACTTTTGTAAAATATTTGTCAAAACGTATTGATATTTTTTTTGGGGAAAACAATAGCTACATTTAAGAATCCATATTTATTTTATTTATTCATTCATTTTACTTGTTTATTGGTGCATATCTGGGTTATGATTTAATTTATAGCTACAGTACCTTGGACAGCTACTGTGCCACTCCGCAAAGCTTTCAAGCAAAAATCCAAATTAAAGAAAGATTTGACTTTCTGCTATGACAGCCGACATTCACAACACGCCGTAACTGTCCTTCAGGTGATGCGCAGGTATAAAATACAAAACCAGACGTCTGGGCTTTGAATTAGGTGCAATTATTTCCTCATTGTTCAAAGAGTCTGCAAGTTCGTGTTCTATGGATATATGTTGTTGTTGATTCGATGCGCAGCAGGTAGCATGTAGTCGCTGGTAAAGTTCTCACCCAGATCAGAGCGATCAGTGCTACTGAATACAGCGCAGCATGCAATAAACTCACGCTCAGTCAGGCGAAGTAAAGGTCTCATTGCCTATATGTCAAACAAATGATTTAAGCTCTAGCCCCCACGAATAAAGTTTTAGCCTATTTTATTATTTCGTGTAATGTATATAGTGTAATCAGGGCCGGAGCAAGCTGAACTGGCGCTCTAGTCTAGGCGAACGCCCTCAAGCCAAAAGTGAAAGAGAAACTTACCAGTTTGCGGATGAAAGTGAGGACCTTAAGAGGGTGGGTGTCGCTGATGAAAGTGAGAACCGGGGGGTTCTCGCTCACTATTCTGCCGCCTAGGTCGCCTCTATGGACGCGCCGGCCCTGAGTGTAAAGCTAGATTTATACTTTCACCTGGCACCGCATCGCGCGCCTCCGCTGACTGCGCACGCACCTCGCGACTGAGCCAGTTGTGGTAGCTCATCAACAGAGCTGCGACGTCAACAGAATCTATCAGCACAATTCAGCATGGTTGTCTAACAGTGTAGAACGGTTTGGCACGATAGTGGAAAAGCTGCTTTAATATTTTTTTTTTTTTAAATCGCGATACCTCGATTTTATTAAAAAAATTTAATCGTCTTAAAACGGAAATTCTAATTAATCGAAAATAAATCGCTCAGCCCTAATTTAGTGTAACGGAGTTGAAAAGAGGATCTAATTCATCAGATTGAATAACATGAAATTAGGCTTTATAAATGAAATGGTGTTTGAGTTCCCCCTTGTGGTTATACAATTTCAGGAATTTGTGGTATTTTGTCCCTTTGCGCTTACCGTAGATGCACAGAGATCGGTGTGAATGTTACAGGTAACTGCAGCTCGTATCTCTCTCGTAAACAGATCAATGTAAAAAATATGTAAAAAATAAAATTAAAGAGCCCCTATTACACATTGAAAAGGGTCATATTTCGGTTTTATGGGTCTCCAATAACATACTGATCTGCATGCAAGGTCAAAAAACACGTTCATGGTCTTATAATATGCATTTATTTTTACCTAATTATCCCAGCGACTCCATTATGAATTGTTCAGCGATTCATTTGTTCCCAAAGCCCTGCTTAGCGCAAAGCTAATCTGCGCTGATTGGACCGATGACAGCCTGTTGCCATTGGTCAACAGCGTTCAGCGCGAGACAGTAAAATGCCCAGCCCGGTTTATCAAGCTCGCTGCCGCGGGTTGCCAACATTGATTTAGGATCCGATCGCAGCGGACGCTCGAAACACGCTTCAAAGTAAACTTACTAACACCACAGTAAACAGTACCCGGTTCTCAACAGTGTTATTCGGAGACCTCAGCGCCGAAAGCAGTGCAGTTAAACACTAGCATATTGCTCTTGTTAAGTATGACACACATTCAGTATTAATCCACACAGCAGCAAAAGCTGAACTATTCTGAACCTTGACCGCTGCATGTGTGCAGGATCAGCTAACGGTGGCCATAGCAACGACAAATGGCAGTGGAATGAGCTCACGAAAGCATTTAAATCTGTAAACAAAGCAGCACGTGTCACGTTTACAACGTGGAATTAGACACGATATGAGAATATAAAGAGTTAACCTGATACAGTACACGCGGTTACTAGTAACAAAACGTGTAGATCATCTCTATTTGCAATCTTTGCTGTGGCACCTCGTCCGTGAACTGCTATATGTTTTAAGGGCTTACCTGTACTCTGCTTTTCTAAACGATCACATCCCCAGCCAGGAGACAGCTCTGTCCTCTGACAAGCTGTCTCTGCGGGCTCCCGCTCTCCATTCACAAGCCTTTTCAGTGCTGCACACCAGCCCGAAGCCCAGCGTTCAGCAGCCAGCCGCTGTACCTAATAATTTGTCCTTATTTTGCCTGCACCCCTGGTGTCTTGTCTGTCCATTACAAGATGGAGGCAGAAACTAATGCATGAGCTGTGTAGTGATAGATCGCCCATTGTAAGCGTGCAGATTTCTGAACGACTCCTTTCAATCACACTTCCAATAATATCCAGGTAAACACAGCGTCTTCATGAGCGTCTTGCTGCTGTGTTAGTGGGCGGGGCCGCAGGTTTGAATTTTGCCGGGTCTGCGCGCAACCATTATGTTTCGTAACGTCACGCCGAAACGGCTGAAGATTCGTTATCAAGACGATTCATTTAAACCACTATGAGTCGACTCTTTTATAGATGAATCAATAGTTTTAAAAACTGTCCACTTTCAGATTTAAGCTTTAGCTGGATATTTCACTTCACTAAGAGCTGTGTTACACACTACATGGAAGGTCATTTTCAAAAACCTATAATAGGGGTTCTTTAACTTCAAGGAGGGTTGGTAAAGCTGTTGGGAGGGCAGGGCGCCCCCCTAATATAATGGTAGGGGAAACACTAGTGTTAGGCCCTTCATAAGAAAAACTGGGCACCCTTGCTCTAGAAGAACTATTCAATGAACCTATTTGCAAAAAAAAAGTAAAGAGTCCCTTTAAACCTACTCAACAAGAGCTCTTACACAACCTTTGATTGCGTAATCTGCGAACAAAGCAACTGTGTTTGCAAGACAAAGGTGTGACACACGTTTTGACCCCGGTCGGTCCAGATGTGTAGTTCTGACTCGCTGCACACTACAAGTCAGAGAACAGAACAGCCTGCTCTGATCTTCACAATCTTTTGGACTCTGCATCTGCACTATGGCCTACGATCAGAGGTTGAGCAACAGAGACCTCAGAGCAGGTGGGCGCATGCTGAGCACTAAAACACACCCCAGAGAATAAGCCAGAATAAAACAACAAGAAATGTTTGTGGGTTGTTTCCCAGAAAACATGTTGGTTGTGTATTATTTTAAACGTGGATACTGCTTGATATAAACAAAAGGGTAAAAAATACAATTTATTTAACAGTTTACTTGTCATTTAAGGATGCCTGATCTCTACTTTGACTATTTTTATGAAGAAAGAGGTTTAATAAGGTTATTTGTTACTGGAAATTTCTGAGGTTGAAATTTGTTGTTGTTTGGGTTGGTCATGTAAATTAACTTGTAGAACTTTTTCTGCTAATTTAATTAAAGGGATAGTTCAAACTAAAACGAAAATTATGCCATCATTTATAGGTAAATTATCAGTTTGTAAACATTCAGGATGCGAGCGCAGCGAGGTTGCAGAAAATAACCTGGGAGCGCTTTACAGCAAAGGAATGACATCCGATGCAGTACAGAGTTTGTTGTTGTCTTAGGGAGAAGTTATATTGATTACATATTATATATATAATTTACAAAATGCTTTCAGTGTATTATAACAGCTCGTCACCCAGTGATAAGCACAGTTATTCCGCAAAATTCATGTTAAAGTGAGCGGCGTTTGTCTGACAGGTTCATTTGCTATAACACCCTCTCAATGGATACTAAATAAGATGAAATGGCCAAACATCCAGCCCGAAATATACTATCTCATTGAAACTCCAAGTGATCTTACAAGAGAGAAGTTAAAGACCTACAAGTCTTTGGATGCCAACAATGTTGTTTTGTGTGGTCATGTGCAAAAATAATGTTCCCCGATTACCAGATTCTAAATTTTGTAGTGCTAAAAACCGAGGTTCTGCCGAGCCAAAGACAAGGAAAGAAGACAGAGCTGTACATGGCCTGAGTAATCATCAACAAGCAAAACAAATGCATTCAGACAGGGAACTGCACCTGTACGGCAGTGTATGTGAACTTAGATTTTTACATTTTATTCTAAGCATTCAGTGTCCGCAGTTTAATCAACCATTTTTAACTGTTTTTGCTGAAATCATTGCTGCAATCAAAAACGAGTAATGAGTATGATTCAGCAGAGCGTGAACTTACCTGATATAAAATGAGAACTGCAGAGTCGAGCATTTTTAATTAGGTCCTCACTCCATTCAGCTCTTATGATGGCTGTTAGCCAAAGACGTCTGCGGTTGGCATTAAAGCCGTGTGGTGTATGGTAAAATTTAGGTATTCTATTTTTGGACTTTTTGGCATTGCATCCTATCGCACAACACTACATTTTGCTATTGCAACCAGTCTTTTTTTTGCAACCGATATGCGTGGTTGAACCCATGTGACGTAGGTTGGTAATTCCCTTATTCACCATTCAACTTGTTTAAAACCTAACCTTACTTGAGTTTTTCTTCTGTAGAACACACACAAAGATATTTTTAAAAATGCTAAGAGCTGGCTTTTCTTGCCATTTTTTTCAAAATATTTAATTTCTTCATTAGAAGCAAGAAAAAAAAACAAAGGTTTAAAACCACATGAGGGAGTAAATGATGAGGTAACGATAGTTTAGATTTTTCGGTGTCAACACAAAGTTTCAACACAAAGTTCATATAGCTTCAATATATTGGTTCCAGTGTTGAGCAGTAACAAGTAATGATGCTACTCTCTTAACTACATTTCTTAACTTAGTGCAGTAGCGTCCACACAAGCTACATTTACAGATCGTGGATCAATAAGCGATGGCACCGACATTCACGGTTAAATCCATATGACAGCGAGAATGAGTTCTTTCTGTTTTTCGGTGGTCAACCACAAACATTTTGGTGCGTTATTGCCACCTCTTGCTCTGGTCGGTGACGTCGCTAACGCAAGAAATTAGCTTGATGCACAGTATTGCCAAAATGGGGTAGTTTCCCGCCCAATTGGGCGGTTTTGACTTTGATTGCATGCATGTATGTGCATTTTAGCAGGTTTTGGATAGTTTTTGGGCTGGAATCAGTCAGCTACATCTGGCAACACTGTTGATGGAAAGATGACTGTGGGAGTGGAGTTATTTCTGAAGCAGGATTCCTCGTGACCAAACCATGAGAAGTACATGCTAAGATGCAATAACGTTCATTCTAATGCTGTGCTCAAAAAGTGCTATGCTAAAGTATACTATGGCATTTACTATTAGTTCATGTAGTTACTAATGATACTACATTGTTGTGTAATTTATTAATAAGGAGTTGTAAATAAATATAGACAATATAATGCTCATTCCTAAATATTTCCCTTTACTATAAATTACTGTACTATTTTAAATGTGTAACACCTGGTTTTATTGGATTTTTTGTTTTTGCTG
Organism: Danio tinwini; assembly: GCA_903798205.1. Lineage (NCBI taxonomy): Eukaryota > Metazoa > Chordata > Actinopteri > Cypriniformes > Danionidae > Danio > Danio tinwini. The sequence continues at coordinate 736,346 of CAIGQZ010004625.1, forward strand.
TTATATGCTATCGTTTGTTTCTGTTTTGTACAGCATATTGTTTGTAGTAAATAATCAAGTTGAACAATTCTGCCTCATATGTTTCATTGATAGTTTTATTCATCACTTAGATATTATTGACTTGGATTTAAGTGGCTCTGATTTAAAAATGAAAATTGCAAAAATGGTTTAGATGTAGCTAAGCTACTTTTGCCAAGTAGCTTTAAAGGGCACCTATTTCACCCCTTTTTAAAGATGTTATATTAATATTATGGTTCTTCTGAGTGTGCCAGTTTAGGTTCAGTTCAAATCACAATTCAGATTTTTTTATTATTATGTGTCAAAAAGTGCCAAATTTTGAGGGCGTGTACACAGTTCGTCATTTTAGGGGCGTGTTGCTTCACATGAAAATTAGTTTCGACTTCCCGCCCAACTTAACAAAAGGGCGGAGCCAAGAGCTCCCCTGCTTTGTGTATGGCTTCAGACAGGCAGACTGAGAGCAGCAACATGAGTGAGAGGACCAGCATTCAGCTGTACATGTACGACTTGGACACAGACCAAGCAGAGAGTACAAAATCATTTGTGTCTTTGTATAGTTTTACAGCCAACTGTGTGCTAGTTTAAAGCTCCGAGCTTGTAGCCTACACCGAGACTAATAACCAAGCACACTGAATTAACTTTGACTGAAGAGCATCACACACCGGATGCACCGCGACACGGCGCGCACATGACAGTTGAAAGTATCGCACACTTGCGGCGCTGGTGTGTGTCACCTGATAGAACCTTATATTTAGAATTCAGAAATGCATGCTGCTGCGTGGCGTGACGCTGCGTGTCGCCGAGCGGCGCTTCTGGTGTACGACCTGCTTGAGACTATAACTAAAGGGCGTCATACACAGAATGCGCCGCTCAGAGCCACGACACGGCACACCAGATGCGCACATTCGCATGTTATTTAAAACGAAACTATTCAGATAACGGTCTGTGGTGCGGCAGAAATATGAACAGTGTCCTGAGCAGGGCCAGCGTGTCCATAGAGGCGACCTAGGCGGCAGAATAATGAGCGAACGTGAGGCGCACGTGAGGCAACGCACTCGCACTTTCCAGCTGCACCTAGTTAAGATGACAGGGAGCTTCTGTGACCGCGGGAAATGTAAAACGCTGTAGTTTACGGAAGACGCAATGAAAAGTACACATGTATGCAAACCCACCAAAACTCACAAACACTGGCGTGGAGGAGAGCCATAATTTGGTGAATGTTGAGCCCAATGAGCCTTACATCTAAAAATAGAGCAAGGGTGTTTCTTTGGTGACGTCGCTTTGACTCACGCTGAAAATGGTGGACATGAAAACAAACTGAGGATATGGTAATGCACGCCTGTCAATCAATATTGGTGGGCAGGGAGACCGCACTTCTACGTCAAGTTGCGGTCGATCTCAAAACAGCTCCAATTGGTCCACCGTTTTTATGTTGTTAAATTGAAAAAAAAAAGGACTGAGTGTGTTTATATCACCCCAATATGACGGTCTATACACTATACCTACACATATGTCTGTCCAAACAGCTTAAAAAGTAGGTTTTTCACCATAGGTGCCCTTTAATTTAGCTTGCCGCATTTCCCAGAGGGTAGCTTTTTAGTGTAGTTAAGCTACATTTTAAGTAGAGTAGCTAAAAGCTTAGCTCACTACATTTTTCCAAGTAGCTTGCCCAACACTGATTAGTTCAAACTACTACAAATGTCAAATAAAAGTTTCTTTTGTTAGACTTCAGAGTCCATTTTACAACACTAAAAGCATCAAAACCTGAAACTGCTGAAACCATCAAAACCATCAAAACTCTGAAAACTAATTATTTTATGGGCTGTTTGTATATATAAAAAATGATGTTTAAAGCAATAGACAACAAAGTACAATATAATACATTTAAAAGCTTTCCTTTCTGTCATATTAATTTGCATAATGACAACATTTCTAAAGCATTTAAATATGTAAATGTAATTTAATACTTTTGAACTAATAATGGTCACTCTGAAATTCATACAGAATTTGATTATTACAACGTATAGTTCTAGCCTGTTGATGAGATTCAGTAGTACTGCTGCAATATATGTATGTGTGAGTATATGTGTGCATATACATACATAGTTAAAAATAAAGGACTGATTTGAGCACTGAGGTCTTAAGGACACAGTTGTTTAGATCAGTATAATTGCCATTACATGCATTTGCAGAGCTGGAATGCTGGACGAAAGCCTAGTCAATATTTTTTAAACAGATAGTGAGGGTTCGTTGAAATAATATCATGGAATATTTAAAACAGAAACAGCAGGGACTGTGGGTATCTGTCAACCAACAAATGAGCTTGAAACACAATCCTTATAAAGCAATGGTTCAAGCTAAAATTTAATTTACACAATATTTAATTTGAAGAAAGCTGAAAACCTCTGAACATCGACTTCAATAGGAAAAAACTATTTCTATATGGTTTCAGGTTTCCAGCTTTCTAAATATGATCTTCTTTTGTGTTCAACAGAATAAAGAAAGTCAAGCAAGATTGAAAAAGTAAGTTTTGGATGAACTTTCCCTTTAATGCCCACCTTCAAAAATTGACCATCAGGTTTGAATCAATGAAGACTGCACATTAAATCAGAGAAAGAAAATTACAGCTAAAATGATTGAAAGATGATAGTCCATTGCTGTAATCCCTGACAAGAAAGGACATGACAGCTTCATTTGCACTTCCAGGCACCTGTCAACTAATATTGGTTTAGCTGGACTATAAATGACATACATCACCTCTTAATGGACAACAACCTTGATTCTGCTGGCAGGATAGAGGGGAACAGTGAAGCTGTGGAAAATAGCTATAATTGCTCTGACCGGATAAAGTCAAAGCTTATAATGAAGCCAATTAGCCTGTAAATGAACAAGCAGGGCTCAGGAGACCATATGTGTGCTGATAGAGTGTGAGAACTTGGTTTGCGTTGTAACTTGAGTACATATTAGTCACATAATGAAAATAACATAACTAAAATGGACAATAATAAATGCCTATTTCCCTATGTCCCAAGTTGTCTACGAAAGCCTGCAGGCTGCTTTTTTTTATGTGACGAACTCGAGATGCTTTTGCTGTGAAAAATCAAAAAGATATGATGTGACGTTTTCGTGCTCTCCAGAACTTTGTATACAAATATGAATTCTACAACGTCCAAAATAAACAAGAATATGTGATGAACTCGGGACACTTTTGCGAAGAAAATCGCTAGGATATTACATGACGTTTTTGTGCGTTGGAAAACTTCGTATACAAATAAGGCATATAAAAATTCCAAGAAAAACCAAAATATGTGATGAACTGTACGCTTTTGCTAGGAAAATTGGAAGGATATGACAGGACGTTTTCGCACTCTCCAGAACTTGTATACAAATACGAATTATACAATGCCCAAGATAAACCAGAATACATAACAAACTGGACACTTTTGCAGAGAAAATCAAAAGGATGTGACTTGACATTTTTGCACGTTCAAAAACTTTATATACAAGCACAAATTATATAACGCCCAAGATAAACTAGAATAGGTGACGAACTCAGGACGCTTTTGCTGGGAAAATTGGAAGGATATGACGTGATGTTTTCGTGTGCTTGAGAACTTCATATACAAATAAGAATTTTAAAATGCCCAAGATAAACCAGAATAATGTGACGAATTAGAGATCCTATGTGGGAAAAGTTGAAAGAATATGATGTGACATTTTCGCACGCTTGATAACTTTGTATACAAAGGAGAATTATACAACGCCCAAGATAAACCAGAATAATGTGATGAACTCGGGATGCTTTTGCTGCGAAAATCGAAAGGCTATGACGTGATGTTTTCGCAAGCTCAAGAACTTTGTATACAAATAAGAATTATACAAAGCCCAACATAAAACAGGATGTGAGACGAACTTGGAATGATTTTGCAGGAAAAAATTGAAAAGATATTACATGACGTTTTCACACGCTCGAGAATTTCTTATACAAATGCGAATTATACAACGACCAAGGTAAACCAGAATATGTGATAAACTCTGGAAGCTTTTGTCGTCAAAATTGTAAGGATGTAACGTGACGTTTTCACATGCTCGAGAACTTTGTAAACAAATACGAATTATACAATGGCCAAGATAAACCAGAATATGTGACGAACTTGGAAAGCTTTTGTTGTCAAAATTGTAAGGATGTAACGTGATGTTTTTTCGTGCTCTAGAACTTCGTATACAAATCTGAAATATACAATGCCCAAGGTAAACCAGAATATGTGACAATCTCGGGAGGCTTTTGTCGTCAAAATCGTAAGAATGTGACGTGACATTTTCGCACACTCAAGAATGTTGTATAAAAATACGAATTATACAACGCTCAAAATAAAGCAGAATATGTGACGAACTCGGGAAGCTTTTGCTGAGAAAATTAAAAGGATATAACGTGATGTTTTCGCACGCTTGAGAACTTTGTATACAAATACGAACTATACAACGCCCAAAATAAATCAGAATATGTGACAAACTTGGGACACTTTTGTCGTCAAAATCTTAAGGATATGACATCTTCACATGCCGAGAACTTCGTATACAAATACGAATTATACAACCCACAAGATTACCCATGATATGTGACAAGCTCAGGAAGTGAACAAAATTTTAAAAATATGACATGACGTTTTCGCGAGCTTGAGAACTTCGTATACAAATACGAAAGAGCTTTTCCATACTGTCAAAGTGTTATGTAAAGAAATTAATTTTAACTATAGTCTCGCACAGCCTGATTTATAGTCTCCAGTCTCAAACATACTTTATAAACCATCATAACATGATTTTATTTACCTCATCTGTCGACATTAAATTGCAGAAGCTGTGTATAAATATCCATATCATTATATATCAATATCTAAATAATAAAAAATAACCCAAAAGATAGGGTAGGGTTTCAGAATGGCGAAAGAGACCATAATTAAAGAAAGAACCTGCGGACAAATGTTAACACACTCGGAGATAAACTGTTCCATCCTTTATTAAACATAGCTTGCAAGTGATAAATATTACAAAGTTATTTCCTCCAAAATTAGCTTATTTTTTTTCAGTCAATGCATAATTGTTGTTAATCAACCGGCAGTAATCAAACAGCATTTTTTTTCCATCTCCATTTTAGACAGTTAAATATCAAGGATGTGCAAAAGGTCTGGATTAATGTTCTAAATGAAAATAAAAACTCGACAAAAAGCACTTCTTTTCCTTGACTAAAATCCATAATCTTTTATGCCAATCTTTTTTTTTCTTTTCTTTTTTTTACTGTACACATTTTAATCATAATTTTCTTTTTACAAACGGATATTGCCATTTGCTTTAAAATTCAAACTGGGTAAATTGCAGCTAAGTCTATTTAAAAATATCTGACAGTTCAGACGACGTTTAGAAAAATCAAAACAAAATTATGAACCAAAAAAAAAAACCCTCTCTCCCACTTCAGCAACATCAACAACAAGAAAATTAAAGAGAGAGACTTGCAACAAATAAAAACAGGGAGAAAAAGAACTTAATTAAAAAGAAAAGCAAAAATGGAAGAGAGAAGTAAAACCCCAGCGCTAGAACTCCAGAAAAGCTGATTGTCCAGTCAGAGAATTATGGACAGTGATTCCATGACATGAAACTTGAAAAAAAGTATATCTAATAATGTCACAAACCTTAAGAATTGAAACTTGCATGAGTGCAAATTGTCCTTTTTTTTGTCTAAAGGCTGAAGGCAATAAGCATTGGAACAGTCAAAAACAAACAAAGTATTTTTTCTTCTTCATCGTATACAACGTATACAATCTTCCATGAAAAAAATAAGAGCATTGTGATTCTTTTTTCCCCAAGAAAGAAAAAAAAATTAGGGATATATCGAAGAAGCAATAGAAAACAAATGTACACAATCTCCCCTGTAGAATTTTCTGCACCCAGTAATTTAGCTTAAAGTAATGCTTTTGAGCATCGGCGTGCTTTGATTTTACATTTACGATGATGATCGCTTTGGATTTTGGTCAGATGAAGGAGTAATACTGTCAAATGTTTCATCCAGTCCATGTTCTGTAAGACCAACACTTCGTTTGGGACATCAGAAAAAAGAAACATCACCAAACATCTACCAAACATCAATGTTTGAAATAAAAAGGCAACTAAGAGAAGTAACCAAAAAAAAAAAAAAAAAAAAAAAGTAGTAACATACGAGACTGTCCCATCACGTCTCAGTCCAAAGACTACAGAATGGATCAAACGCTCCACCAGAACAATGAACTTTTTTTTTTTTCTTCTTCTTCTGCAAATACTACATACTACAAAAACGTACAGCTGGGGAGAAAATGCATCTAAAGAGCTCATTCAAAAACAAGAGAAGTATAATCCCATACATTTTGCACATTTGTTACACAATAATACACAGTGATCACAAAACGAAATGACAAGCTTCACAATATTCATGGCTTTTTGTTTGCTTTTCTACACAATATACAACCATTTTAATTTCATTTCATTATTTTTAATTCAAGGGAGAAAAACAAAAAAGCATATGTACAATAAGTCATTATTACTTCTGACCTAGCAAATATCGTGTCATCATCTGTTCATACATTTTTTTTTCTGTTTGATTAAATTTGATTTTTTTTCTCCTTTTTTCTTTCTTTTATGATTTTTTTTAAGAAACAGCTGAAATTAAGCAACCAAACGAAAAAAAAAAGTGAACTTAATCGAGGAGTCAAAAGGAAGTTAAACTTCAAAAATTCAACTTTCTCGTAAATATATGAACACAGGTATATGGATGCATCTAACACGGTCTACGAGAGAGAGCAGGAGAGAGAAATGAGTAGCTATAAACACCCTATGCTCATTTCAAAAGAGCCAAAACTTAAAATACAGATAAACTGGAGATAAAGTCACCCCTTTAGTAGCAAAGAGTGAATATAAAGGGACTGATTTATCATCCTTACCAGGAGGAACAAAAAAAAAAAGAAAGGAAAAATTATAAATGTAAACATCCTATCATCTAATATTGCACCTGAAAATTTAATCCAAGGTAGCTTCAAAATTGATTTGTTCAAAAGTTGCATCGTTCCACCACAAATCAGTGGCGTTACACAGGACACACTTAAAAAAAAACCCAAAATAAAACAACTGCAAGAATCAGTGACTCCACGCATGACAGAAATGCGCATGTGCACAGATTTATTTCCATGAATTCACCAATTTCAGCATCGTGTTTCCTCGCAGCTATTAAACATGACCTGCATGACAGACCTCAGAGTCTGATTTTCAAAACAACCAACAGTAAATGCTTAGGCTGGGGAGAGAAACGAAACGTTAAGTGCTCGAACTATTCAGCATCAAACGTTAAATCCTTTGAGATTTGAAACACGGAGCACTGCATCCATAACTGAAGGGACTGCTTGCATGACAAGGATGTACTAAAATAGATATGTTTTACATACAAATTAAAGCCCTGACAAAAAAAAAAAAAAAAAAAAGACAAAAAACGCTTTATTATGCACGCCAGGCCAGTAGGAGGCGATGTCATTTTGTAAAATGAAACATACGGTCATTTTTTTTTATTGTCGTTGTACGGGTTGTACTTGTTCATGAACATGTAATACACATGCATGATGTCAATGTTTTTACAAAACTGCGTTTTTGTAATCATAAGTCGTATTAAAATTGCATTTTTAGGCCACCAAAATGCTATTGGTGTGTATATGAACAGCAAAAATGCATAACTTAATAATTTAATATGTATTTGTAATTTTTTTTTGCAAAGTTTTGATTGCAATCATCTTCATATTAACTACAAAAATGTGATTTGTGACTATAGTGATGTCATGCGCACTATATATTCAGTCAGCAGACATGAGCGAATACTTGACAACCAAATACAATGGACCACAATAGTGCATATGCCATAACAGTGTTTCTTCACAAAGTGATATTGCCACCTACTGGCCTGGCATGCATAATTCAACATTTTCAGTCTTTTTTTGCAGACCCATGTTAACAAGTATTATTTTAACAACAATGTTGTTTATATGCAAAACATAAAAAGAAGAAAAAAAAGTTTTAGTAAATCGTTTGTCATGCATTATCCCTTAAGACTATTGTCCAACCAGTATGCAAATCCATCCTGCAAAAACAAAAGGATGCACTACAAATAGATGAAATAGATGTTCTGAAAAAAAAAAAAAAAAAAAAAAAATTTATTGAAACAAAAAAAAAAAAAAAAAAAAAAAAAAAAAAAAGACAAAAAACGCTGTATTATGCATGCCAGGCCAGTAGGTGGCGAAGTAATTTTGTAAAATGAAACATAAGGTTATTTTTTTGTCATCGTATGGGTTGTACTTGCTCGTAAATATGTAATACACATGCATGGCATCAATGTTTACACAAAAGTGTGTTTTTATAGTCGTAAGTCGTACAAAAATTGCATTTTTATTTAGGCCACCAAAATGTTATTGGTGTGTATATGAACTGCAAAAATGCATAATTGAATATTTGTATTTTTTTTAAATATACGATAAACACCATTTTTGTGGGTGCATGAAAAAGAAATGTTTTGATTGTGATCATCTTCACGTTAACTACTAAAACTTGATTTGACCTCATGCGCACTATATATATTTAGTCGGCAGACATAAGCGAATACTTAAAAACCAAACAATGGAAAACAACAACGCATAGGTGCATTAGTGTTTTTTCACAAAGTGATAATCGCCACCTACTGGCCTGGCATGATAATACAACATTTTTAGTCATTTTTTGCAGATCTATGTTAACATGTATTGTTTTGACAACAATGTTGCCTATATGCAAAACATAAACATAAGTGTTTAGTAAATCGCTTGTCATGTTTTATTCCTCAATATGACCAAGACTATTATCCAACCAGAATGCAAATCCATCCTGCAAAACCAAAATCCCTAATACTGCATATTGACTAAACACTGCTTATATCGTCTCCATTCAAAGCCTCCAGAAATGCTAGTGAAACATAAACAAATGTACCATAAATTGAAAAAAAACATTAATTCAACGTGGTGGTCGAAATGCATCACACATCACGCAAAAAATGTCTTTCTCCCAACTCTCTCCGAGACATCGGATGACATCCATACCTAGCTGAAACATTCTTGTCCTCTTTGTTTAACCTTGTTTTTTTTCCGTTAATCATTAAGAAGAAAAGTGCTCCTCCACAACGAGGCATCTCATGTGCATTGCTTTAACACGATGATTGATCCTTGTCAATGCCTTCTGTTAAAACTCACGTCAACAACAACAATCTACGCATAAACCATTTTTTTTCCTCCAATAATTCCACTCATTTGCCATTTCAATGATTATCGTCTCCCATGGCGGGTACCTTTAAGATACACAGCCATTTCAGATGAAGACGCCGCCTGACGAAAAAAAAAAAATAAAAAATTATATAGACAAAAGGAGAGGAGGGGACGCAAAAAAACACACAAGCAGAAAACCAAAATCTCAAAGTTCATGAAGATGGAGCTCTCCGGCTTCATTCTCCATCCACCGTGCAGTGAAAACACAACGTCGCCACAAAAATCACTGCATCCTGTGAAAGTGAAGGCATTGAGAGACGCGTGAGAGATCCAGTTCATGGACCTCCGACTCAACAGTTTCTCTCTGTACATTCGACAGCACTCTTCCGTGCTCGCGCAGGCTCCGCTTCAGCGTGTCGTCAATCTCTGCGTAAGGATCAATCTGATCAATGTACATGAGTCTGTCTCGCTCTTTCTGAACCACAAGGTTCTCGGAGGACTTTCCCAATGTGCGACGCTACAAAGATTCATCTCTCTCAGGAATGCTTCAACCATTCCCACTCTGAAACTGAACAAACACAACGTGAGAGTCGAATTTTACAGGGGGCGACGGGAGGGAGGAAGCTTCGAAATGAACCAAAAGAAACGAGCTTCGATATTTTCGAGTGACCCTGCAATCTGGCATCCTCCCTCTGAAAAGAAAAACATAAGAACGTAAAAAGATGCCAAAAAGCACTAAAACCTACTAATAAGTGTAATAAGAGTAACTGTAACAGAAACAACAATAATACTAATAATAATAATAATAATAACTGTGATAATAATCGAAGTAGCAATAACAACAGCAATAATAAGTCGAGATAACAATAAAGAGCTTTGCTATAGTAGGAAACCGAAGTTTGAGATGCACGGACAGTCTGGTGTTTATAGTCTGACTGATTGAGCTGTTCTTATGGGTTAGTTGGGTAGGCACACGGACAGGCACTGCATGCGATGGGGTGATGGTGTGCGTGTGGATGTGTTTTGGGGGACGGGGATGTTCTGATGTAGAACAGAGGAGTGGTGGGACGTCCGAAGGAGAGGGCGGGAGGGGATCTGCAGTCCCGTCAGGCCTCATTTCTGCCCGGTGATGGACTGGGATATGGAGCGTGGGGGAATCATGTCGAGCAGATACTCCCGCTGACGGTCCGCTAGGCTGGACGCCTTGTGGCCCCCGATGGCTCCCGGATTTAGATAGGCAATATTCAGACCTGTGATGGAGGATGAGGATCAAAAGTAAATGGATGAAAAGAAGAAGAGAAAAAAATGTATATAAGAAGTGTGTTTAGAAAATAGTGTAATACCATATCCTAGCAACACACAATGCAATGATTAAAAGTAATATATAGGCGAGTGTGTGCTCCGCATGGCTTGTCACGATACTTGAATTCGATACCAATCGCTACTGAAATTTAAAAACGTCCATTTCCTGTGAACATTTGAGCGCTGTTGAGCGCGTTCTTAAACAGCGCTGATTTGCTATTGTGTTCACATACTCAACAGAAATGACTGTGATTAGCTGTGAAGGTCATCAGTTCACCGAACTCACCGCTGTTCACTCTATGTAGCCACTCTATGTAGGACACTGAAGCATTTTAAAGCCATGATTCATCAGCGGACTGCTCGCATGTGAGCTTATAGACAAACCAGCTGATCGACGTGACTTCGAAACACTCCAGTGTCCTGTATCTATGGTTACACTCAGTAAATAGCATTGAGTTCGATGAATCGATGACCTTCACGACCAATCACAGTCACTTCCGCTGAGCATGTAAACACAATGGCAAATCAACAGTGTTTAGGAACATGCTCCACATCGCTCTAATGGCCCGTTTCCACTGAGTGGTACGGTTCGGTACGCTTTTATGGCCGTTTTCACTGTCAAAAGTATCTGTAATTGATAACATATCGGAGACTGTAAGGGTCTGTATGTGTTCATATATGTTGCATTTATTTATTTATTTTATATAATTGCAGACGTTACAGTAGGCTGTAACACTGTTATTGATCTGCAGTTATAATCAAATCATGTTCATAGAAATGTTAGTAATAAACATTACCGTACCGTACTGTACCACTCAGTGGAAACGAGCCATAATGTTCATGGGAAATGGTTGCTTTTTCAATTTCTGTACCGATTGGTATCGAATTCCAGTATCGTGACAACCATAGTGCTCCGTTTAGGCTTTTGGTTCTATCAGCTTTGTCTTTATTAATGAATGAATAAACTATTAGGGCTCAAAACAATGTTTTGGGTCTGACTTTACATGTTGTGGCACGTAGCGTTGTAATAAGCGGGATTAAAATACATCCAGTACTTTTCCAGTAATATTTTTAGTCCAAAAATTACCTTTGCTGTTTGCTCAAACTACTTATTTTAAAGGAGCTGAAACACAATTTTTGAGTTTTTTGGACAACTTAATTGTTTTATGTTCAATCCACTTAAAATTTTAAAAACAATTAAGTTGAATTATTCTTTTGTGTTGTCCCAACACAAATTGATTGTATGGAACCCAGCGTTTTTTACAGCATGTTTTCACAGAACAAAGTCCTTAAGTCCTATACATAAGCCAGTCGGTCTTTATTCTGTGAAAACAACCACCTTCATGTACTTTATCCCTTACATAACATTATTAAAAGTACATGCTGAGCGATTAATGTTGCACTGAGTTCCAATATTTATGTGTAAACTATATGTAAACTGTATATATATATTCAAGATCTGAGGTAAACTATCTGCTTCTGCTTTCAGTGTGGCTATAAATATCACGTAAAACTGTCTTCATATATAGAGACACTAGCAACATTTAGCACTGAATAAAATATATAATCAGCAACTGAGATGATCATTATCATAATAGTTTACGCTGTTTTCAGCCGCAATGTCTACAAAAATAGAAACCTCTTCTAGAAACTTTATATGTCGCTATCATGGACCTCATTTTAACATGGTAAAGATAGCTTTCATCATATGTCGCAGCATCGCATCATGTATATTTCGGACATGGTGTCAGAATTACAGTTCTTCTAAAAAACATGTTGTAACAATCTTATCAAATCCAAATAACCATGCTAAAACAAACCTTTAACAACATATAAAAGTTGTTGGTCCGTACATTAGAATGAGTCTGTTTTTTAAGGGCAAAATCTAATGATTAATATACATTTTACCCTGATTTAAATCCCAATAAAATATGATTTAGTGTAATATGGTTCTGTTAACAACATTATTGTCAGCAATAATTAGAGCAAGAGTTGTTTGATGACATATTAAAGTCTCCATTAAAATAATAATTAACTGGAAAAGCCACAATGGCGTATATGCACATGGACTTTTAATTTGACTCAGCCAGCCCCAGGGCTTTCAGTGAATTGTTGTCCCATACAAAATTGCCCCGTTTAAGTTCTGATTTAAGTGATCTTTACTGCTTGGCTGGATACCAAATGAAGTGGTTATCAGACCAAATAAGAAGCACTGCATTAAATTCTATTTTTTTCTCGCCATGTCTTTAAAATATGGAAATGTATTTTACCCCAGTATTTTCAATGGAATTTCCGCTTGCCAGCCTGCTAATGACGGCACTAGCGGTTACATGGGTTTTCGTCTGTTTTTACACTTTAACAACCAAATGAATGCTTAAGTCTATTTAACTGAATTTATTTTAATTACATTACAACATCGATGCTGTAAAAAGAACATTATGAAATTAAAAGCAGTCACAAAGCATTCACCGGAGGTTTATCGTTGGTTGAAAAACACTAGCTGTGCATATACAGTTGCAGTCAGAATTATTCAGCCCCCTGATTTATTAGCCGCCCTTTTTGTTTTTTTCCCCAATTTCTGTTTAACGGAGTGAAGATTTCTTCAACACATTTCTAAACATAATAGTTTTAATAACTCATCTCTAATAACTGATTTATTTTATCTTTGCCATGATGACAGTAAATAATATTTGACTAGATATTTTTCAAGACACTTCTATACAGCTTAAAGTGACATTTAAAGGCTTAACTAGGTTAATTAGGTTAACTAGGCAGGTTAGGGTAATTAGGCAAGTTATTGTATAATGATGGTTTGTTCTGTAGACTATGGAAAAAAATAAATAGCTTAAAGGGGTTAATAATTTTGACCTTAAAATGGGTTTTAAAAATTTAAAACTGCTTTTATTCTAGCCAAAATACAACAAATAAGACTTTCTCCAGAAGAAAAAATTATCAGACATACTGTGAAAATGTCCTTGTTCTGTTAAACATAATTTGGGAAATATTTAAAAAAGAAAAAAAAATTCAAAGGGGGTTCAAATAATTCAATGCAACTGTACCCCATTTAAAACCACATCTGTAAACATAATTTGACACAAAAATGCGATATGCCTGTCGGATCCTTGCTAAAAGTAACACTTTCTGCAATTTCTTGCTTATGTTAAAATACTTTTTCTCAACATCACATAACTCTTAAGCATTACCTACAGCTCTTCTAAATAACAGAAAACATTATTAACTTTCATTGCTTCATAATAACTCATAATAACATGCAGAAATGTTTGTCATGTGGCATAATCAATGGATTTTTTTAACTGTTTAAATTAAGCATGCATTTAGAAACTTAAACCTCTTTTTCTTTTGGGACTTTCTTCAAAACATAAGAAGAATGACATGATGACAGTAAATAATATTTGACTAGATAGTTTTCAAGACACTTCTATACAGCTTAAAGTGACATTTAAAAGTTTAACTAGGTTAATTAGGTTAACTAGGCAGGTTAGGGTAATTAGGCAAGTTATTGTATAATGATGATTTGTTCTGTAGACAATTGGAAAAAATATAGCTTAAAGGGGCTAATCATTACCTTAAAATGGTAAAAAACAATAAAATAATCAAAAACGGCCTTTATTCTAGCTGAATTGAAACAAATAAGACTTTCCCCAGAAGAAAAAAAATATTATCAGACGTACTGTAAAAAATTTTCTTGCTCTGTTAAACATAATTTGGGAAATATTTAAAATAGAAAAAAAAAAAATCAAAGGGGGGCTAATAATTCTTATTTCAACTGTATGTATGCATGTATATAATTATTTACATTTGGAGAAAACTAAAGTTTTGAAAAATAATTATTTTATTCTGTCACCTGAAAAAAAAATTTAACAAAAAAGTAAAAGTAATATTGAAATTTGAGTGCATGGTTGTACATGGTATATACAGGAATCCTAAAGGTAATTTCAATAACTTTTAAGACCTTCTCAGAATATTTTAAGACCTCATTGCCACTTATCAAGGATATTAAACCTTTAACTTAATAAACAGCTGTTAATAAACAGTTCAATAGAGCAAAGCCATGGAACAGAACTTAGATAAGCTCGGAAGAAACAAAGCTTGAAAGAATAAATTACGCGGTTGTTTTCAGCGACAGGCTTCAGCCACTGTTTAAACTCGTCTTTCTCCAACCAGGAGCACACAAACTTACATTTTCGAATTTGGCCATCTGTTTCGCTCTATGGTTTCACTACACCCAGACGGAGGATCTTGGCCTGATGCTCCCCAGCCCAAACTAATCGCGTGGATTGAGCAAGCCGTTGTTAATATATTAGGAGGAAAATAAATACATTTATGCCTTTTTGAGGTCAAACACTTAAAAAAAGCTTGAAAATTTAAGACCTCGTAAAAACGCCATTAAGACTTTTTTAATACCTTTTATGGGCCTTAATTTTCTCATAATTGATTTATCAACTTTTAATACTTTTTAAGACCCCGCGGACACCCTGTTGTACACATAATCAGATGGTTTATTTTCTATTTTAATGGGCAAAAAATGAAGTAGTAAAAAATGTTCAGCAGTCGAAAATTAGGTTCAACCCAAGTTTAAACGCATGCAACAACACAAGCATTTTACACATTATAAATGTGTTTTTAAATACCTCTGCGAAGCTTAAAACATTTTAGACTCAATTTACACCAGCATTTAGCATCACCACCTCGTAATCAGACTCCCCAAAACCCATTTGAAACATTGTGCACAGAAAATCATTTAGTTGTAGTGCACCATGCATTATTCAAAAGCGTGCACTTACCAGGGATGTTGTAGATCTGCCTGCGGCTGTCGTGCTGGGGTCGACTGCTGCTGGTGCTGCTGCCGCTGGAACTGCTGCTGCCACAGCGCTTGCTCGTCATTCCCAGCAGCCCACTGGCCACTGACAGCTGGGAGGCCTGGGCGAAGTTAGAGAGAACCCCTCGTGCGGAGCTGGACAGACCCCGCTGTAGAGCTGCCTGTGGCTGCGGAGTCTGAAGGAGAAAAGCAGAGAGAATCAGTCAATTTCACGACTCCTCTCGGTACCATTAAGCAGATCCTGGCGTTCAGAATCATCACTCATTAAAGCCTGTAATTAGCTGAAAGGCCAGAATAAAACAGCCTTTTGCAAATCTATAAAAGTGGTCTCGTGAGATGCCATCATTTGTACACAATGAGCGGTCACACCTGTCGGAGGGCATGATGTCGGATCATGGTTTCTCCTTTGCTCACGCTGGGCACAGTCTGGCCGGAGCTGGGGGACAGAGCCGCCTGCTGCTGCAACCGCTGCTCGATCTCCTGAAGATTTGAAAATACAGACAAAATGTCAGCAGGAATGATACAAACTAACAGCTAGAAGTAGCAAGTACACCGCTTCCCATACAAAGGTTACCCACTAAGAAGTAGTGTTTAATAGACATCTAAACGTGGATGGCTTGGCTAAAACAAGACTAAGGCCCAATCCCAACTCTATTTTTGTATCCCTACCCCTTCCCCCTTACAACCGAGGGTGGGTTATGGGGAAGGGCTTTAAAACTTACCCCTAAGAATTGGGACCATACACCCAAAGCGCTTCACGATCATGAGGGGAGTCTCTTCACACCACCACCAGTGTGTAGCATCCACTTGGATGATGCAACGGCAGCCACAGGACAACGGCGCCAGTGCGCTCACCACACACCAGCTATTGGTGGAGTGAAGAGACAGTGATGGAGCCAATTCGGTGGATGGGGATGATTAGGAGACCATAATGGGAAAGTGCCAATTGAGGGACTTTGGCCAGGACACCGGGGTTACACCCCTACTCTTTACGAGAAGTGTCATGGGATTTTTAATGACCACAGAGAGTCAGGACCTCGGTTTAACGTCTCATCCGAAAGACAGCGCCCACTGACAGTGTAGTGTCCCCTTCGCTTTTACTGGGGAATTAGGACTCATACAGACCACAGGTTGAGCGCCCCCTGCTGGCCTCTCTAACACCACTTCCAACAGCAACCTAGTTTTACCATGTGGTCTCCCATCCAGGTACTGACCAGGCTTAGCCCTGCTTAGCTTCAGTGAGTAACCGGTCTTGGGCTGCAGGGTGATATGGCTGTGGCCAAATTAGACTAGTCATCAAATACAAACTTTATATGTACATGTAGTTATTTGTTCTTTTGTATTTGATGACTAGTCTACTTTTGGGCTATTCTTAGATTTCTATTTTATTTTCACAGACTGACCAGATTTAGCCTTGCTTTAATTAAGCCGTCTATGTTTAGACATCTATTAGACAACTATTAGACTTCTTTTAAAAACAAAAAAGCTTGTTGGGTATAATCTATTGAGCTTATTCTGCAATGCAAAAGTCGTTTTTGTACTTTCGATTTAGTTGCCTATGGAAATAATAAACGGCAGACAGCAGTCAAACTACTTTCTCTACTGTGACGACCCCTTGTGGTCGTTTTGGGCTGTACATGTCTGCGTGCGTGTATCTGTGCGTTACAGGTCCAGCTGATAGCGCTGATTGACAACACCAGTGTATGGTCGGTTGTCCCTGTTATAAACAGCATGTTTGTCTCGGACATTTTTTGGGGCTGCAGTCGAAGTCTGATGGTCAGCTATTTTTCCTTGAGTCGGGCCAGGATCTGAATATAGCCAACATGTTTAGTGAAATGAGTAAAAAATATATTATTAATATATATATATATTTTTTTTACTGCAAATGCACTCGTCTTCTCCTTAATTGTGGTGACCGGTTTAAGGTCATAACAAATGGGGCCTATATGTACGGGATATGAACCTGGGACCTCTCGCACCCGAAGCGAGAATCATACCCCTAGTTTAAGGTTGCAACATGACAAACAAGTTTATTCATGACTATACATACAGTGTAGAATAATATAATAAGAAAATATCAGTTTGCAAAATCAAGCAGCACAATGAGGTGTTTTTAAATGTCTAAAAATCTGTGGAAGTGAAAGAGGCCAAAAGTCTCGAGCCTAAAAGATTCCAATGGCAGCACGATATTATATGTGATGAATAAGGTCAATAAAATACTCTAAGTAAACACATTTAACTTAAAGGTTGACTTTATTTAAACTCATTTTAAATCATAATATGAGCCATAATCATTAATAAATTGAATCTTTTAGGAAATTCTTTTAGGAAGGTTTCTACGCAAAGTTCTTGATGTTTATCTGTCCAGGGTACAACATTGTCAAAATGACCACACTATATTCTGCATGCCGTGCCAGTATGCGGTGATGTCACTGCAAAGTAATGATTTTAGTCTTTGTTGTTTTGGTTGTACTCAAGAATAAATGTAATATGCATTGCACATAACACCAGTTTTTTCACAAATTAACATAATAATAATAGTATCTTATTCATAATTTTATATTGAAAGGTTTTGTAATATTATCTATTTATTCTTGTTGAAGTTAGTTAATAAAAACACAACTGTTCATCTTGTAGCAACTACACCTATAACGATTTTAACAGATGAACTTCATTTTCAGAATTTAGTAAATGTTAAAATGAACATCAACACAAATTCCTAACAACTTTCTATTTAAGAAATTAAATTTTTTTGTAAAGTGTTAACAGTTTTTACATAATATTTATATTTTAATACAGTACATTTTTAAAATGGTTTTAGTTGACAACAGCACTGTGGAATATCGTTTGAGGTGCTGTATTAAAACCTTTATTGAGAATACCTACATTTTTTATTAGTTTTAACTACTAAAATGTTATCATCGTGACCTTAAAAACTAAGACATTCTGTTAGTTGATCATTTGGGAAAGTGGCAGAAGGTTGATTTTTCAGATGAATCATCTGTTGAACTTTATCCCAATCATCACAAACACTGCGGAGGACCTATTGGAACCCGCATGGACCCAAGATTCTCACAGAAATCAGTCAAGTTTGGTGAAGGAAAAATCATGGTTTGGGGTTTCATACAGTATGGGGGCATGCGAGAGATCTGCAGAGTGGATGGCAACATCAACAGCCTGAGGTATCAAGACATTTGTGCTGCCCATTACATTAAAAACCACAGGAGAGGGCAAATTCTTCAGCAGGATAGCGCTCCTCCTTATACTTAAGCCTCAACATCAAAATTCCTGAAAGCAAAAGGTCAAGGTGCTCCAGGATTGGCCAGCCCAGTCACCAGACATGAACATTATTGAGCATGTCTGGGGTAAGATGGTGGAGGAAGCATTGAAGAGGAATCTAAAGAATCTTGATGAACTCTGGAAGTACTGCAGGAACACTTTCTTTGCCATTCCAGAAGACTTTATTAATAAGTTATCATTGCAGAGATGTATGGATGCAGTCCTCCAAGCTCATGGGAGTCAGACACAATATTCATTCTGTTTCCACTGCAGCATGACTTTATATTCTATACTGTACATTATTTCTGTTAAGTGACAAGACTTTTGTCTAAGAAAAGTCAGACCTTACAGTCCTAATGAAATAATAAAAAAAAATAAAAATCAAGGCATGATCCTATTTTATTTTGGTCTAAATCGAGAGGCCTTTGCCTTTCCTATAATCCACTTCTGATACCAAATGATCAACTGGAAGTCAATGTATTATTTGTTGTTTCTAAAACATGGATAGGCGACAAGACTTTTGTCAGGTAGTGTACATGGTGTAAAAGGAACTCTGGACCATCTACTGACCTGTTCTTGCTGCAGAGCCTTAACAAAAGCGTTCTTCAGCCTGTTGGTGTGCTCGGCCTTCAAGGCCTTCTTCTGATTGGATGTCATGCACTGCTCACAGAGGATGCGGCCACTTTTCTCCTGCTTCCAGTGAGGGGTGAAGTCAGTCCTGCACTGGGCACAGAAGAACGGCTCCACGTGTGGCAGTGACCCTCGCATTTTACCTGAAAAGCAGAAAAAGAGATGTTCAGTGAAAATGACCTGTGATCTGGCACTGCAATTAAACCTTCTAAAAATTAAGACTTGTTTAAAAGGATTTTAAGACTTTTTAATTTAGGTTTTGAAATTTAAGACATTAAGGCTTAGTTTCACAAACCGGGCTTAGCTTAAGCCAGGACTAGAACTTAGTTAAATTAGGCTATTCAAGCCACATTTATAAAAACGGTCTTCGAAAAAAAACATTACTGGTGTGCACCTGGAGACAAAAAAATGCCATATTTTAAGACATCTCACTGCAAGTTATTTTCAGTTGAGAGAGAGCTTAAACATGAAGTTTTATCCAAAACTAGCCTTAAACCTTGTTTGTGAAACTGGGGGTAAGGCTTTTTTAAGAGCCCTCGGAAGTGTGACCGTAAATGTTTCTTACCCTGACTATCAATGACGCTCTGCACCACCTCCTCCAGGCCCACCATGTAGATGAACTCGGAGTTGGCGGCGGAGGGCAGGAAGTGCAGCAGGGGCGCTGGAGGTTTGGGTGGCGGGATTTCCAGCAGGGTCTTCTCCAGCTGTTTGCGCAGGGCAAGCTTAGCGGCCGCTTGGCTACTGGCCTGGTCGTTCAGAGAAGCCACGCTGGAGGCGCTGGAAAGGGTGGAGGGGCTGACGGCACCAACCCCGCTGACGCCCACCCCGACGCCAGCCGCTCCTGCCGCCTGCATGTGTGCCAGATTCATGTAGATGGCAGAGGACGAGCCGGAGCGCTGCGAGACCCCCACCTGCTGGCTGGCAGCCTGTGTTACACAAAACAAAAAGAGCAAATCATCATAACCCTATTTTATGAATGATTCACATCGCTGCTGAGTGATAGATCACACGTTCGGCATATTCAATATGATTTTGTTGGCGATATAAAACTAAACAACACTATGAATATTGCTGTGATTTTAATGCACGTTTTTTATTTGGCTATTAAGTTAAGGGCCGTTCCAGTTGGCTTGTTTTATGCATCGGCCTAAGGAGGGGATATTTTAAAAGCCAGATTTAAACCTCAGCAGCAGCAGTGAATGTGTAAATCAGTGCTGTGATTCGGTTTTGTCAAACTGCGTGTTTAAATAAAAGTTCCAGCATTGCACTTTATATATGCTATAAAGTATTTGAGTATGTACAGTGCTCAGCAAAAAAATATAATTTTAAATAATTTCTCCTACTTTTAGAAAACAGGTAATACATTTAAACAAATATATTTAATTAAAAAATATTCATCGAACACATTTAAAACTAGAAAAGTAACACATTTAAATTTAAGTGAAGTTACAAAAAACTATTTACAAACTACAAAATTGCAACTAAATTTTATAGATTTTTTGTTTCTCTTTATCTTTTCTCTTTTTACATTTTTTTTATTATTTTCCCCTAACATATACATTTAGATGTGCTAATTTTTTGACCATTACAGTAATACAGTTAACAGTTATATTACTGTAGATTAGCTCCAGATTTCACTTTAGTACTGACTAATCTAATATATATATGCACAATATAATAGTGTATATCATCTTATACAACATAGAAAATATTAATTTAAATGACATACATAAACAATCTGCAATGACATACAACAATGACATACAATAACACATATACATTTATACACATATACACATATACATTATATATATATATATATATATATATATATATATATATATATATA
>CAIGQZ010004625.1:762942-804044 GCA_903798205.1 Danio tinwini
CAACTAAAAATAAAATACTAAATTAAAAAATAACAAAAAAAATGAAAATAAAATAATTATTAAATAAAAATAAAATACTAAATAAAATAAAAAACTAAATAAAAATCAAATAAAATGCGACTAATTCCCTCATTAAAAGCTCAAATTATATACTCTGCGGACCTAAATCTCATCTGAAAAACGAATGCAAAAATACTTATAAAATCCCTGTTGAACAAGTGTTGTGGTTATCTATACAATAATCATGTAATTAAAACATTACCAACATTACCATGTTATTAATTTAATACAGCAAATTAACGCGACAGCAACAACTCAAAATGTAGAAGCAATTCTAATATAATACAATATAAATCAACATTACAACATCTCAATGCATTTCGGCACTCGTCAGCATTTCATCCTCTCAAATCTAAAACAATTCAAATCAAAATTCCATCTTCAAGCTAAAGAGCAAGAAAAGATTGTGAGTTGATCCACTTAATATTAATTAACGAATCAGGGCTAACATGGACATACATCTAATTTTATTAACTGATACAAAAGATATATAAATACATTAGCAGATCTATTGCATATTAATCGTAATGCATTTGGATAGCTGTTAGCTTTTCATCCTCTTAAATAAAACTAAATCAAATGTTCATCTTCAAGTTGAAACATAAAAAAAGATTGTGAGTTGTTGCACTTGAGTGTCAGACGCGACGGAGTGTTTATGGCTGGTTCCTGCATTGAGACAGACACCGAGTTCACAAGCAAAAGACAAAACAATCTGAAGGCCAGAATGCTGGGCAAACATTACACAGAGCTGCGATACGGTATCTACCCGTTACCCTATTTCACCCCAGCCGGCAACTACCGTCCTCTGAACAATAATACGATTTACCTCCACAAATTTCCCTGGCATTAATATAACACTCAGCTGGACACGAGGGCAGGTTATTTCACTTGGTGCTAAAACGGTGAAGGTGAACATGCTGTACAGAGGAGCTGCAGTGTACAATACTGGAGGATTTACAGCACACAACACTGCGACATTCACTCAGTGCTGATGGTTTTTGTTTTTTTAAGATGCTGAAGTGTTTTATACAGTTATAATATAATATGCAGACTATAAGAAAGCCATGCTTCGGCTGATTTCAGTCAACAGCGGAAGTGTAAATGTCAAAACTGCCAATGTTATGTAGCAAAACTTAATATTTCATAAGGTATAGTTCACTCAAAAATTTTTATTTGTTATTTATTCACCCACCTTTTTGTACACAAAAAAATATATTTTGAAGATGCTAGCTTCTATGGCTATTTTCATGACAAAAATGTTTACACAACTTGACAATTGTCAACAAATAATAACTTAACTTGATCATTTGGTATCAGAAGTGGCTTATATGAAAGGCAAAGACCTCTATATTATGCTTATTTTACCTAAATAAAATATGAGCATTCCTTAATTATTTAATTAGGACAGTAAGGTCTGACTTTGCTTAGACAAAAGTCTTGTCACTTAACAGAAATAATGTAAAGTATAGAATAAAGTCATGGTGCAGTGGAAAAAGAATGAATATTGTGTATGACTCCCATGAGCTTGGAGGACTGCATCCATACATCTCTGCAATGACTCAAATCACTTATTAATAAAGTCTTCTGGAATGGCAAAGAAAGCTTTCTTGCAGGACTCCCAGAGTTCATCAAGATTCTTTGGATTCATCTTCAATGCCTCCTCCATCTTACCCCAGACACGCTCAATAATGTTCATGTCTGGTGACTGGGCTGGCCAATCATAGAGCACCTTCACCTTCTTTGCTTTAAGGAACCTTGATGTGGAGGCTGAAGTATGAGGAGCGCTATCCTGCTGAAGTATTTGCCCTCTCCTGTGGTGATGCCAAATGTCTAGATACCTCAGGCTGTTAATGTTGCCATCCACTCTGCAGGTCTCTCATACTGAATGTAACCCCAAACCATGATTTTCCTTCACCAAACTTGACTGATTTCTATGGGAATCTTGGGTCCATGCGGGTTCCAGTAGGTCCTCTGCAGTATTTGTGATGATTGGGATGCAGTTCAACAGATGATTCATCCGAAGAAAAAAAAAATCTACCTTCTGCCACGTTCCCAAATGATCAGTTAGAAGTCAAATTATTTTTTGTTGCTTTTACAACTCAGATAGAAGACAAGACTTTTGTCAGGTAGTGTATACTACAGACATATATTACAATAAGCTTTTACAATTAACTTTTTGTTAAAAATTGTAAAACTGTATTTGGATTGACAGTGTTAAAAATCACTTCAATAGAGCCTTTTTTTAAAATGGTTTTCTATTGGTATTAAGCAATTAGCCTTTTGACGGTGCACTCTTTGTGCCTGCAGTTGTAAAAAGTAAACTTCTACATCCAACATCAAAACAGTCATCACCCATAAAGTTCTTTTACTTTTGATGCCATAATAGTCTCTTCTTTAGTCATAATTGGTCATCTTATAATTTTCTCTAAACTAGTGCCGCTTTGTGAAAAGCCCTTATATGGAGCTGGTTTGGGCGTGTATTATGAAAATCACTAACCTCTTGCACGAGGATGCTTATTTTAGAACACTACAAACTCACTGACAGAATAACGAGTTCAAGAACAAGCTCATGTGCATACGCAAGTGTAATGAACTAGGAAAAAAGTTTTCACAAGACGCTCAAAAAATGAAAAATTTACACAATTATTAGTGAACGAGATCCATTGTTTCAGAAAATTTGACAGATTTTTGATTTGATCTAAAGGGAGAGAAAAAAAATCTTCAGAAAAGTTTCTAAGAGGGAATACAAAATATTTTTTAACTTTAAAGTTAAAAAATAAGAAGAAAATGACAATTAACAAAGAAACTTCTTAAGAACAGTGTTGGGGTAACGCAATACCAGTAACACGAGTTACCTAATAATATTACTTTTCTAAGTAACGAGTAAAGTAATGCATTACTTTTAAAAATTAAGTAATAATATTTGAGTTCATTTTTTAAAAATTTACTTTTAATGATGTACTTTTAAAAAACAAATTGCTGAATTAAAATGATCATAGTCACGTTGAGTCCCGCACACAATGAGAGAATGCAGGAACAGGCAGAAAGCAAGACGGCAGAGCCTTGGATTTCTGCGATGGAAAATTCTCATTATTTTGAACACATGGAAGAAAAAAAAGAAAAAGAGGATTATCTGAACGAACAGTGATTTTACTTTTTAATACGATAAAAAGTACAAAAGTATCGAACACATTGCTTTAAACCACTGATCAACTGCGGCCCTGCGGGCCAGATCTGGCCCACTGAGCCGTTTACTCTGGCCCGGTGAGGATCAAATAGAAAATAGTGATCCACACTATTAAAGCAACTAAAAATAATAACAATAATAACAACTGAGTCTCTTGTCAGAATAACCACCATTTATGACTATAAGGCTACACTTCGAAATGAGGACAGACTCAGACAGACCATGCGCTGTTAAGCATTTATTGTTTCAAACAGGTTTTAGCGCAAGTGAAAACCGGGTGGGGTGTAGGCGGCGTGTGCGTGACGTATGCAAGGAGGGATGCGATGGAGAGAGGTGCACAACGTATTTGAGGAGCGGGAGGAAGACGCACGATTTCCAGGAGATTATCATTCGTTTGCCGGCATCCGGGAGTCTCTGTGCATTTGCGGAAGACTCACAGAACTTCCAGGAGACTTGGCATGTCTGCCTCAGGACTAAAAAAAGGAGGAAAAACTATCTGGCACAACTTAAAATAGCATGGTAAATAAATAACCTGGTACCAGAACAAAACAGGTCACAAATAATGTTTGCACATCAAATGAAACGTTAAGTGGGCTTGAATTCAAATCTCAATGCTGAAACGGGCTACTCACAGTGCTTAATCAATGGCTGAAGTTACATTTCCCCTTGTTGACTTAGCATAATTGAGTTGAGGCAAAATACCTATTACTCCTAGTGGTTGACTGTGGTATAGGTGATGGGAGCCTGAATCAAATGCCTTCAGTTTTGTAATGAAATTAAAAAAGTATAAACATTAAACATATTGTTAAGGCAAAATGAGATTTTCATTTGATTTTCTTCTTGGGGGTCCGGCCCCCATGGAGACTGTCTAGTAAAACTCTGGCCCTCTGACAAATATAGTTGATGACCCCTGCTTTTAAACATTGATTAATCTGTATACACGACTCTGGGGTCAGGAAGTTCTCCAATGATAAAAATATCCTACAATGATTTTTTTATGTGTTTTTCAATAAGATAATCAAAGGTTATAGTGCATTGATAATTGCAAAGAAAAAAAAACCCTGCAAGTTCTGAAACAGATCAAGCCTCAGCCAGGTCAGAAAAAGTAACGCAAAAGTAACTCAAAAATAACGTAACGCATTACTTTACATAAAAAGTAAATAAGCAACGCAACTAGTTACTTTTTTGGGGAGTAACTCAATATTGTAATGCATTACTTTCAGAAGTGACTTTCCCCAACACTGCTTAAGAATATTTAGTGAATCCGGTCCCTGCACTATTAAACACTGACAGTAGTGTAAATGGCAGCACAGGTTATACAGAGTATTTCTCTGACCTTTTGCACCACGTTCTCCTTCTGCATTTGGCTCTGTCTGAGTTTCTTCAGGAGCACCAGCTTGGCCTCCTCCAGCCGGAGCTCCTCTCGGAGAGCTTTGATCATCTGCTGCCGCTCCTCTCCAGTTTTCCCCTGCAGAACAAACACACCCACAGGTTCATCTTACACATTTAAAGACTTAAGGGTGATTAAACAACTGAGCAAATTGATTCCTCCATGGGATACTGTACCTTAAACATCTCTAGGTTGGCCTGGTGCTGTTTCTCCTCAGGATGAGGTGTGCTTCGTGGGCTGGACGCCTCGTTGTCAGATAAAATGATGACGTCTGGTGACGGAGTGCGTCGCTCTCTGACCATTTCACTGTCAAATACATCAAACAGAGGGAGTTAAAAACAAAAAGTGTCACAATTTCAAAGGTAGTTGACAACTCAAAAATAAATATACTGTCACCATTCACTTATTCAAACCCTATTAGAGTTTCTTCTGTTGAACAAAAAATAAGATATTTTGAAGAATGCTGGTACTAGACATCCATTGACTTTCATAGTAATTTTTTCCTACAGTTAAGAGGAGCCAGTACCCAAGATTCTTCAAAATATCTTCTTTTGTTCAACAGAAGAAATAAACTCAAAGGTTTAAAACCTCATAAAGGAAAAGTATGAGGTAAGTTTCATTTTGGGGGGCAAACGATCCCTTTTATTTATTTTCTGACAGTGTTTACAGTGTTTACTTGCATGTGACAATGAGAATGACAGTGTTAATGTTAAGCAAGCAAAACATGTGAGAGTATTTCTACAGTGCATTTCACATTCCTTGAAATCAAATCAAATCACTTTTATTGTCACATCATCAGCAGCACGTGTGCTATGATGAGTGAAAAGCTTAGGTGCTGGCTCCAGACAGTGGAAAATACAGATAGTGCAAATACAACAACAGTGCAAAAAACAGACAGTGCAAATACAACGACACTTGTATTGAGTTTCACTTTCACTTTAAACAACCGTTTAGGTCTGAGGATTATAATAAATGTTAAAGTGTTTGACACAATCATTTTTGTTCAGTTTAGATACTTTATAATTTTGAAGTCGATGAGAAGTGGATTTTCCTGCAACTTATTGAATGCCATAACATCTGTGCTTGCTTTATGCTAGTCAACTGAAAATAAATCAAATAAAATGTCTATAAACATTATAAATGCGTTTTGAATTTAAATATTATTTTATAATCACTTCTGAATGTACACTGCAAAGATTATTTTGTTTGTCAAGTTTCTAGTGTAAATATCTAAAAATTCTTAAGTCAAGAAACATTTTTTAGAAGTGTTGTCACGATACTGGAATTCGGTACTAACATTTTAAAAACGTCCATTTCCCACTAACATTTGAGCTTGTTCATAAACAGTGCTGATTTGCCATTGTGTTCACATGCTCATCAGAAATAACTCTGATTGGTCGTAAAGGTCATCAGTTTACTGAATTCACTACTGTTTACTAAATGTAACCACAGATACAGGGAGACTAGAGTGTTTTAAAGCCGTGAAGATCAGACGATTCATCAGCAGATCACTTTTATTTCAGCTTATAAAAAGACCAGCTGATCTTCCTGGCTTTGAAACGCTCCAGTGTTCCTGTATCTGTAGTTACACTCAGTAAACAGTGCTGAGTTCGGTGAGCTTCACGGCCAATCACAGTCATTTCTGTTGAGCATGTGAACACAATGGACAATCCGCAGTGTTTAAAAACATGCTCAACAGCTCTCAAATGTAAGCGGAAAATGGAAAATTATTATTATTGTTTTTTTCAGTACTGATTAATATTGAATTTCAGTATCGTGCAACACTATTTTCTAGACAAGTAAAATATACCTATTTTAGAAATATTAAGTCAAAATTAAGTCCGTTTTTAACTTAAAGGTGAGGTAGGTGATTGTCTTTAAAAAACATTTTTTGTTGTGCTGGTTGAAAGTCTCCTCACATTCCAATAGTAATGACTAAAGTAAATTATCTAAATGTGTTTATATGTATATTATATTCTGGGTAAGGCATAAGACAAAAAAAATAAAAAAGTTCATCCAATTAAAAATTGTCGACTGATAATTCCCATAATTCGGATAAGTGTCCCAAACCGTCTCAAGAAATCAACAAATGTAGATTCAAGCAGTTCAAGCAGATCTGCTGGTGTCGCTCGTTCATGTGCACACGATACAAAATTCAGAATCAGTATTGCAGTTACTTTTGCACGTTGGAAGAAAGATGAAACCATGGCTGAAGTATTTCTTTTAGACAGGTAGTGTTCTGTTTTAAAACTTATTTTAGTCACGCATAGCTATACATACATATACATGTATGTAGTAGATGTAGAGTGTGTTGTTTTACAAATGGGTTACATGCACAGAAGTGTTCAGCCACTGAAATCTTCCGGTGATAGATTGATGTAACTATTTTCAGTTTCATAAGGGACCGATCAGCATCGAGAATGTCGATTTTTATTTAGTTTAACAACAAAGCATAAGTATATAGCGTTATTCCTTCTAGCCTGCTTAACTGAGGTGAAGATGGTTTTATATTCACATTGGGTCATTTTTGAACACTGACAGCCTGTGACGCTCGCTCTATATTGTTTACCGCTACTCTGAATATTCGCTCTGAAACAGCATGCAAGTATGGCTTAGTAATGAGTAGGCCCACACAGAATCTGCGCGCCCAGAATTCTGCAGATTTTCTGCAGATTTTCCGCAGATTTTTAGCCCATCATTAATTCTGTTTATTTACTTAAAGTTAACTATTTACAGTTAATCTAATTGGATTTGCATTTTAAACATTAAATACAAGTTAAAAAGATATATTTTTTTATTTAACATATTAAGGTTTAAGTTCTAATACTCCCAAAATAATTCCGCAGAAATCCACAGATTTTTACCAAAATTCTCTGCAGAAATAGCAAAAAATGTCAGCAGATTCCGTCTGGCCCTAGTAATGAGTGTAATTAATGCACGCCGCCGACCTACCACTAAGCATACAGTAGTCACTTTAGAACAAAGCACGTTAAGACCAGCAATCCTTGCATGCATGAAATATTGCACATTATGAAAAGTTTTGCTTGCTACACAACTGAAAACGTGCTAGATATAATACAGTTTTCCTTTTGGAATTGTAGCATTATAAAGTACTATAAAGTTTTCTAACTGGAGAATGACATGATCTAGTGGGTCTCTGTCATCTTTAAAGGGTCACGAAACACCAATACACATTTTTTGAGCTGTTGACAGTCATATATGTGTCCCACACGACGATTAGATACTTGCGTGTAGTCCAGCATGGAGAGTGGATATCTGTACCTGCGAGTACATCGTGACGTCTCTGAGTGTGCGACATTAATTCATGAGAAAGACTTTGTTCAAACCAATCAGTGTGCTCTATTGTGTATGCGGTGCAACTTCATTAATATGCATGATAGCTTCGAAGACTGGCTTCAGCCGTTCCTCTCACGGGGGACATGCAGGAAATATTCCTGAATTAAAGTTAAAGTGCCAAACTGCTGTTAAAGTCAACAAATGAATAATTTGGCAAATAATTTGATTACTGATGTCCATGTAAACACAGTCACTGTCTTTCTCCCCTGCATCTGTGTGTTTATTTTGCCAGCGCGTGCCCAAATGAAAACTCCCTTCTTTGCAACTCCTTCCCTCTTTCTCTCCCCCGACACTCCCACAGTCCCAGAGCTGGACACGCCCACTTTCCTGACTTTTTCCAAACTAGAGGTGTGAAAACACCCTGCTGGAACAGGGGGGTTTCATGGCCCTTTAAGGTGCACAGTGGTGTTTCAGGAGGCGTGGCTTTAGATGGCAAGGGAGGGGCTGTGTTTCAAAGATATTATGCTAACCGGTTAGCATTTAAACTGCACCTTTAAAACAAGCAAATCTGCCAGTGGGTTTTTGAATTGAATTCAGTTTATTTAGTTTAGCCCATTGGCAGATTATTTTGCTTGTTTTAACTAACTTCATTTCGACTTCCTATTCTTCTTGATTTAAAACAAGAAAACAAGCATTAAGAAAAGCAAAAGTAAGACAACAGTAAGAACAACAAAAGTAAGAAAAGCACTTTTTGCAGTAAAGTAACAAAATGTGACTTCTACAACAATGCAACCTTTCATCTCTCGACCTTACGGTGTTGACCTGGCTCATAGTCAAGTGTGACTTATTTCCTGAAAAACACAGCACACAAATACAGCACTTCTCCCAAAAGCTCACCTCCTTCTGGCACTCATGTCAACTGGCTCATCCACTATGTTTTCCTTCCCGTTCTTGCTGGGACCTCCGTGGCCCCCGACTCTCAAACTTCCATTCATCTTCTCCTCATAGGCCACAGCTCCCATCAGCCCCTGGCTTCCACAGGGCCCTTTGCCCTCTGCCATGGCCGCCGCAACAGCCGCCCCCTCCAAAGCGGCCAGATCCTTACGTTTGAGGAGGGCAAGCATCTTCAGCCTCTCCATGGCCTCGTGACCGTCCATCTTAAGGCGCTTGGCCTCCTCCCGCTCATCCGGCGCCTCCAGACCCCGCTTCAGCAGGTTCAGCCTCAACGCCTCCTCAGACATCCGCTCCATCCTGTTAGAAAAAAAAACACACACCAGTTCAGCTTTAATCATTCAATGTAGTGAGGCAGGTGCAAAGTTGATAATAAACATTGATTTCAATGGTGCCACCAACGTAAACATTGGGTTGTGGACAATGTGAAACATGTATTGTTTTCTGATGAGTCCACCTTTACTGACTTTCTCACATTCGGGAGAGTTACAGTGTGGAGAAGCCCCAAAGAAGCATACCATCCTGGCTTTTGCATGCCCAGAGTGAAGCATGGGGATGGATCAGTGATTGTTTGGGCTGCAATATAATGGCATTTCCTAGGCCCGATACTTTTGCTAGATGACCAGATCACTGCCAAGGACTATCGAATCATTCTGGAGGACCATGTGCGCCCAATTATTCAAACATTGCATCCTGAAGGCAGTGCCGTGTATTAGGATAATAATACACCAATACACACAGTAAGACTGGTGACAGAGTGGTTTGATGAACATAAAAATAAAGTTGAACATCTCTGATGGCCTGCACAGTCACCCGAACTAAACCTTATTGAGCCACTTTGGAGTGTTTTGGAGGAGTGAGTCAGGAAACCTTTTCCTCCACCGGCATGACATGACCTGGCTGCTATTTTGCAAGAAGAATGGCTAAAAAAAAATGCCTCTGGCCACTGTGGAGGACTTGTATTTGTTATTTCCAAGACAAACTGATGTAGTATTGGGTGCAAAAAGAGGCCCTACACCATACTAACGAATTATTGTGGTCTAAAATTAGGTGCTTCAATTTCATTGTCCAACCCTTGTATGTCAGATTGGATTTTTATGTCTTGGACAAGTAAGTAGCAGGTGAAAAGTTAATTTTACTGGCTTGATTGGCCAGGTAGGAAAGCACCAAAATTTTGGCAACACTGATTTTAAATGAGTTTAAACCAGTGGTCCCCAACCACTGGGTTTGCAACAGAGTACCATGTCAGGAAACAGTTTCTACCAGGCCTCAAGAATGCAAAAATGATCTACATAAGATCTCACTTTATTGTTAGATACCCCTTTAAGAACTTATAATCATATCTGTGCACAACGCAGATCGGAAGTGGCAGTGTGCACAGTGCGTCAACATATAGCACCATTGTATTTTGGGTGTCCCAATGAAGTCTACGTTCTTAAGATCAACCATCATGATGGACAGGAGTAGGTTCTGGTTCATGAACATTTTCTGATTCTGACACTTTGCTCTCACACTACATACTGTCATATTCCAATAAAAAGCAAAAATAAACAACAACAACAACAACAACATCAACATCTCAGGCTGTTCTGTGTAGTACACTACTATCTTTTATGCTTGAAGAAAAATGTAAATGTATTTTTTTTTATTCAAGTGATCACAACTTTGATTATAGTAATTTGGCAGGTACTGATTGCACACAATAATATTGGTGTTATAATTTAATTACCTTTGTTTCGTGAAAACATTTGTGAAAAAAGATAGGAAGATATTAAAGCAACACAATGGTTTAAATAATTCAAATGTCAATTCAATGACTCAGAGGATCTCATTCAGAAAGACATGTTTTTGACAAAGTTTTGACATTTTAGTATGAAAACTATATATCTATTTATAAAACAGTCTGTCTGGTTCTTGAATCTGATTGGCTGATAGTAGTGCGATATACTGCAATACCAGAACTCGTACTTGTACTTCACCCTTCTGTATTACTCCGCCCACATAGAGTGACAGCAGATGAATAAACTCACTACAGTTTAACAAATATTGCAGCTGTTGGACAACAATGTACTTTTGAGGCTTTTCTAGACGAGAATGTAGTTGTTTAGATTGGATCTATGCAGTTTATTTATTTTAATTATTTATCATTTCTGTGAGACAGCACGTCAACATCCATCAGCCTGTGACAGAGGAGAGCAAAGATGATTGATGTTGTCCATCCACAAGATGGCCCACATAAGCTCTTAGAGTATAAGAGATCGGCGTAATTTCAAACTGCAGCTGATCAAAACATTATAAAAATTGGTGAGTGACAAGTCGATCTCTCTCTTTTTTATGTTGCAGTGCTGTATTTATACCATAGTATTTGTAGTTTACTGAGTGTGAGATGGGACTTGCATATCAGGAATGTATGCATTTTGTGTTGGCCACTCTTTGTATAACCCGTAGTTACTTTTTGTTAGTCCAACTGTTTGTTTTTAATGAGTCTCCTGTTTTCAGTACTGCAGACAAGTTAAGTAAAAAGAAAGAAATAAGAAATAACTGCACGTACTTAGCGTTTTTTCCTGATCGCAAACACAACAGTAATCTGGCAGTGTTTGCTTTGGCTTTTTTCCAGGTTAATTATTGTGATCTCCTGATAGCAACAGAGTATGGGGAATGTCTCTAGACTGATGGCATTTCATGCCGTTCAGCCTTATAATCTTAAAATGTGAGCAAAATCACCTGTTTTGTCATCACTTTAGACATTACGCTAGAGAATCATTTAAATGCTGTAAAGTGACGTTGGTGAAAGAGCAACAGTCTCTGCTGTTCTGATGTGAATGAATGGCGGAAGAAATTAGTTCCTCACACAAAAGGATTTTGAGACTTTTTGTGTTTGATTTTCTTTTTTATATACACGATTATGCCGTCAAACTGTTGTATAAACGCAATATAAGGCTGTGTATCGTCACTGGTGGAACACTAAGGCACTCGGCCTGTGGCCTTATGCCAACGCACACCTCCCACCAGTGCCGATATACAGCCATATCGCACTGCTACTCATGTGATATTGCTCATATATGAAAACACCATTTCCTTTTTAAAAATCTGAATCGTGCCTATAGTTAACACAATATGTTATGTCTCATTAGGTGCTATCGGCATTGACTACTAAAATCGTGGTATCATGACAGCCGTAATCTGTAGGAATCAGTACAAATTCCCCTGCTTGAGACCAATGCAAATCACTTAATTATTCTTTTACAGCAAAAGAGAGAGAGGGAGTGAGAGTGAGAGATCTACTATGACTCCTCACACGCCCACAGACTTAACAGAGCCATTAGTCTGCCTCGTGCTGAGGCTGTGGACTTCAGTGCTCGAGAACCAAGGCCTCTCCAGGCTTAATTGATAAATTACATGATCATTACATACAAATCAGTGTAACTTTCATGGTTTGACTGAGGAAATTTGCCTGGGCTTCTAGTAGAGAGGGTCTCCCTACCTCACATTAGGCGCTTATTACGACAAGAGTCAATTCGGAGCTCAGACGCACAGCTGAGCGGAGCTTCCCAAAACTCCCGCTGTCAACGTCACTGAGAGGGGACCCACTTTCCCCACTTGTGGGATCATATTTCTGCCACCGATTGAAGATTCAAGTCTTAAAAAACATCTCTAATTATATTTTTTTCCCTGATGGAGGAGAGTTTTACTCATGGATCAACAGTGATACTTTCAGATGGTGAATATATTTACTTCAGTTTCTATTTATATATATATATTTTTTATTGAAGGAAAGCTCACGTACAAATCTAAAAGTAGAACATTAAATAACATTTTAGTTCGTATAAAATACCTTTTCTGCAAATTGTATTAAATAATTTCTCTAACCAAATAATTGGTCATCAGCAGCCACTGGTATGATAATTTTTTGTTTGTTTTTGTTTTTTTTATGCTAAAAATCTTCTTTGGAGATAAAAAATAAATAAAATTAAAATACATATTTAACAGCAAGAAAACAGTAAATGTTCATGTTTGAATCGTCTATCCCATCAATTTAAAGCTGAAGTGTTAAATTTAGGCTATATAAACATTCATTCGATCATTTCCTTCGGGTTAGTGTCTATTTTCAGAGATCCCCACAGCGGAATGAACTGCTAACTATTGCAACATATGTTTTACGCAGCAGATTTCTTTCCATCCGCAACCCACAATTGAGAAACACCCATACACACTCATTCACACACACACACACACACACACACACTGATACACTACGGTAGGGTTGCACGATATTGGAAAAATCTGACATTGCGATGTTTTGCTTTGGTGAAATATATTTGCAATATGAATATAATTGCATCTGATGATTTGAACAGCTCTATTTGGAAAGATATCATTCATTTAGATTTACTGGCATTAGGGTTGTGTGATTTGGGGAAAATATCTAACTGCAATTTTTTTTTTGACAGATATTGCGATTTCGATTTGATTTGCGATTTAATTTTGTAGTCAAGCTTCAGCTCAATAATCTGTATCGTAGCTTCTTACTGCTAAAAATGCAAAAAGTGTTAGATAAAAAAAGAAACTGAAAAGATATTAACTCCAACATTTATTCAAATTTATTTTTAAATATTCAGAAATTAAACACTCATTTTTCTCTAGAGCAAACACAAATAAAATGACCTTACCTTTCTGTAAACAAGTTGAACTCAAATTAGGGAGATAGTTCAGCGTATTATACAAACAAAAAATGTATAATTATAAAAACACAGAACACTCCGCAAACCAACATGGCTGAAACAACTCTGAAATTATACTTTGCTGTTGCTTGCTACTAAATTGAGTAGCACTGGCAATACTTTCAGTAGACTTTTTAGCAAGACACTCATCACTCAATTGTGCTCACTCAATTGACTAGTAAGACTATCACACACAGACGATTTGTTCGGTGCTGGGGAAATTAATTAAGTTAAAACATGTTTCCCAGTGATGGGTTGCAGCTGGAAGAGGATCCGCTGCCTGAAACATATGCTGGATAAGTTGGTGGTTCATTCCGCTGTGGCGACCCCAGATTAATAAAGGGACTAAGCCGAAAAGAAAATGAATGAATTAAGTATTAAAAATATATTTCACATCCTAACCTCTTGCGATTAGCTACTCGCAACGTTTTAAATCTTGATTTCGATTCGATTAATCTGGCATGATCAAGTCTTTTCTACACAGTGCATCTGCATAAAATATAATAAATAGCATATATAACTATGACAGAGCAAAAATAAAAAGGTTTTCTGGGGAGTGTAACCATATTCAAGTACAGAAATTGAACAATCAAACGTAAAATAAGATGGTCGTCATCATTTTTTAAATAATAGTAGAAAAATATTCAAAAATCTTTATAAAAACAATCTCATTCTGCGCTGTGACTTGCGGATACACACACTGCAAAATCGATGCTCAAACGATATATTGTTCAGCCCAACACTACGGACAATTTAGTTTATTCAATTCACCTATAGCGCATGTCTTTGGACTGTGGGGGAAACCGGAGCACCTGGAGGAAACCCACGCCAACATGCAAACTCCACACTGAAATGCCAACTGACCCAGCCGGGGCTTGAACCAGTGACCTTCTTGCTGTGAGGCAACAGAGTGAACCACTGAGCCACCGTGCCGCCCACAAATAAACAAACAAAGCAAAACATTTTTTACATTTCTCTTATTTTTGACATTCTTCAACAAAAACAAGCTACTTTTTGTATATGGCCACAATTTCCCTCATTCACTAATAACTGCATGGATTGTTTGTTTTTTAATATGCAAAGAATAATTTCTCACAAAAAAAGCTGCCTAATTCACAACGTGCGTATGCATAATTTAAGTTGCTCGCAGCCTTGTTGTAATGTTAATGAATTGAGTAATCTAAATGAGCAACCACAAGTCTAAACTTAGTGATTTACATAAAACACAAAACCAAATCTCCATATAAGGGCTTTCTGCACAACCTTCCGTCACTATTACTGTACTGTGTTACTATTACTAGCAAACATATGATGCACTCTTTACACATGCAATAAGATCTGAGAGCATACGAAATACAGTTGAAGTCAAAATAATTAGCCTTCTTATGATTTTTGTTTTCTTTTTCAGATATTTCTCAAATTATGTTAAACAGGGCAAGAAAGTTTTCACAGTATTTCCTATAATATTTTTTCTTCTGGAAAAAAAAGTCTTATTTGTTTTATTTCGGCTAGAATAAAAGCAGTTTTTATTTTTTTTAAAAACATTAAGGTCAATATTATTTGCCCCTTAAGCAATATTTTTCCCGATTGTCTACAGAACAAACCATTTTTATACAATGACTTGCCTAATTACATTAACTTGCCTAATTAACCTAGTTAAGCCTTTAAATGTCACTTTAATCTGAATACTAGTATCTTCAAAAAAATCGTTGCATGTGTGATTTTCCATTCTTTCCATGTTTTTTTTCATAAAATGCTAAATAAATTAATAAGAAATTCACTAGGGAATTATAATTTGCTTGTGGAGTTTTCGCATGCAAATGCCACTCTCCAATTCATACAAGCACTTTATTAGCCACAAGCACTGTATAAACTCTGGCCACCCCAATATGATTTTGCTGTTGATATTATTAATTTAAATGTACTTACAGAAATTCACAATATTTCAGTAAATAAATAAATAGCAGCCACTAAATTATTGTGGATTGATTGGTGCCACTGATGTAGCCCATCCCCCTCCCTGATTGTCGTTGACAGAACGCACACACCTTTAATAGTCAGCATTGGCAATTTAATATTACCTTAAGGTACATCAATAGAAGAAGCTGTATTAGTAATATTGTGGGTCAAAAAAGGAATAATGATATTATTAGGGTCTGTATAGTGAGTGTGTGTGTGTACATAAGTGTTTGTGTGCCTTTTGTTCACTTTGTTCATTTATTAATTAATTAATCTACATTAATTTTATACACGGCATATACTGTATGCTGTACAATAAAAGTATGTGAAAGATAACTGAAAAGGTATATACCTGAAAAGTGTTTAACTAAATATTAATTTTTATTTGGCTTGCATATTTTAAAAAATAAATTGCAGTATTTCAAGAGTAGGCTGCACTGTGGTGCAGTGGGTAGCACGATCGCCTCACAGCAAGATGTTCACTGGTTCGAGCCTCGGCTGGGTCAGTTGGCATTTCTGTGTGAAGTTTCTTCTCCCCGTGTTCATTTGGGTTTCCCCCACAAGTCCAAAGACATGCGGTATAGGTGAATTGGGTAAGCTAAATTGTCAGTAGTGTATGTGTGTGAATGAGAATGTGTGGGTGTTTCCCAGCGATGGGTTGCAGCTGAAAGGGCATCTGCTGCGCAAAACATATGCTGGATAAGTTGGTGGTTCATTCTGCTGTGGCGACCCCTGATTAATAAAGGGACTAAGCTGAAAACAAAATGAATTCATTCATAAGTTTTTTGTGTGCCACCCCAAGATTTGGTGTGGTCTCTTCTGGCCACCCCTAAGAAACTTTTCTGAGGGCGCCACTGTTTGTTAGTAAATGAAAACCAACTGACTAGCAACTGTGACATTTAGCAAAACACTTTTATTATGGTTCCTATATTCTTCAAGCGCAAGTTAGGGAACAAACTAACAAAACTTAATCTTTGCGTTGGTCTGATTTTGTTTTAATTTGTTTCAGGAGACTAAAAGAGCTTGAGGAAGACTTTGCTTCAAACTGTCATTGGTGTGTTGGGAACGGGATTAAGTAATACTATGTATTTGTGGCTCAGCGGCTCAGACTTTACAATTCTGTCAGATTCAATTCCTCTGTTTTGGCTTGCTGACGTTTGACCTTGACTGAACAAACACTTAAGAGCTGCTTGATAGGAGAAAGTGATGGGCAATTCTAAGGCCCTATTCAACAACACAATGGATTTAGGTCAATCCGCAAAAGTTTAATATCATTTCAGCTTTTCGTACACATTACACTGACGTTGTCGTGCTCTAAAATAAACTTTTTAGATAACGGGTTACATAGTCTGAAATTAAAATTCTAAACACCACCTCTCGCATAGCCATGTAGACAAACAAAAACAAACGATGATGTCACAATACCATGTGACTAGAAAAAGGAAGAACTCATTCAGAGATTTTCCTACTATGTGGGAGATAAAAAGGTCTTACAATTGGAAAACCCGTAAAGCTAACTTGGTCACCTGATGATGATGATTTTTTTTATTTAATGCCATGTCAGCAACAAAGGCTATTTTCATGGCAAGAACATTTCCCAAGAAGCACGTCATAGCCAATTACATAGGGGCTTTTGGTCTCCTCCCCTGCATACTACTACAGAGGCAGCGTTATCATTAGTCGTTATGCTTTTAGGCTAATCATTTTAGGCTTGCCTTCAACAGGCTTTGACTACGCATGTAACTTAACTGGTAACAAACAACAACAATGGTGGATTACAACGCTTTGTGTTTGTGCTGCAGATTATTATTATACATTTATTAGCACTATTACAACAAAACCTGTTAATGCTGTATCAGATAACCAGCGGAGATGCATTAAGTTACATGCGTCAGAAACCCGCCCACACATATTATTTTATCTGATATATATATATATATATATATATATATATATATATATCCGCACCCGATCGCCACTTTAATAATTGTAATTCTTTGTTTTAAGCATGATGATTGGTTACCGTGGATCGTTCGCTATTAACAGCAGATTCAGCTTTTACATATACAGGAAAAAGAGAATAAAAACTGTGTCACTTCAGCCTAAAGGGCAGCTATTTTATATTTATTTGGCCTTTTTCTTTGCACTGTGCAGAAACAGAATAGCATCTACTGTGCCTGGATTAGAGCGATTCGGCTTCGCCTCCAAAACACGACAAGCTGCACTAAATGAGCGTTGGCTTACACCGCTTGTTGCAGAAATGCACAAGCTTCTCTTTGCAAGGCGCTGCAGTCGTGTAAATAAGCGATCTTGATTCTTCCAGAGCGATAGCAGATTTTCCTCTGATGACTCCTCTAACTGAACGTTTGCACAGTACTCTTGCACTTCATCCATTATTTTGGGCGTCTCATCTCTTTACATTCTGCGAAGCCCACTCTCTGCTTTTTTTGCTGGTCAACTGCTATGACCCACGACCCACTCGCAATTAATCATAATGCATTTTTTTATTACCCGACTGACCCGTGGATTATCCGCAGCGGCCACGGATATAACCGCCATTCAAGCATCACTAGCGCACACGCTGACATCATGAGGTTAATACTCCAGTTGTAGTGTCCACACGACCAACTACACTGTAGCCAGAGTTTTGGAAAATCTTCACCATGTTCAGAGTTCAGTCACCTGACACTGTGTTTTCGTGTTGTTGTTTTTTTTTGTTTTTTTTTTAATACCCACATTTGTGTGGACAGAGCCTTAGTAGGGAGGAGATTGCAGAGAATACATTTACACAACTTTGAAAAGTTTGTGTTTGCACATCTGTAACGCCGAGTTCAGACTGCATAATTTTAACCCCGATTTTGACTCGCCGACAGGTTTTGTAAAATCCCAGACAAATGTATGAAATCACAAGCAAATCGGTGCTCATGCACGCGAGTGACAATCACACAGTATGAACTATCAAAGACGTGATCTGAGACAATCGTCGATGAGTCGCCGATGCCTTTGAGATATTTGGCGTGCTAACTATCTGGAGCTGTCAGCGATTCAAATCATGCCGATTGAAATGAGTTTTGACTGAAAATAACATCGGCGATCACCTACAGCCAATGAGAGGGCAGCATCCACTAGTGTGGTTACCTGCAGGCCAGCGGGAGGTTGAGGGAGAAGTTAAAAGCGCTCATTTTAAGTTTATTTGGATCCAAGAAATGGAGGAAAAACTATTGTAAATTTGGCAGGAGTGTCTGTTTGACATGTCATCTGAGCAAAACCACAACCGGGTCAAGAAAAAAAAAAAAAAAGTTAAGCAGAAATTATTAATTCTCTTCAAACCCAGGTGAGACATTATGCACATTTTCTACCCCATTAAAGGCTTTCTCATTTTGTAGTTAATATCAAAAGATATACTACATGTTTTTGGTTGTGAGATGTAGTTTGGACAAAGTTGTCTGCGATTCTTCCTATTTTAAAGTCATACAGTGTGAACCCCCCTGTCGTCAATCCATCTTGCAGTGTAAACAAAGCAGTGACGAAACGCTAGCCCAGATAGCCATGCAGTGTGAAAACATCTGTGACATGACTACTTTAAAAATCCTGCAGTCCCGGCATAATTTGAACCATGAGCTATTGTTGAATGCATCTTTAGAGCAAAGTCAGTCCATCATAGAAAACAGAGAGAGAAAACTTTAGCGCAGCATACTAATAAAAAAAATTGATAAATATACAGTAAAGCCTGGAAGATATCCTCTCCATTCAGAAATCAAGATCGAGCACGTCACCTTAAACATAATTTACACTACAATGTATGAGACCACAAAATCCTAAGTGCACAGGCAAAACTTTAAAAACATCCAAAATGATGCCTCACAACATTTGTTAACCGAATAAACTCTTTAAATCAGCAGTGACATTGGTTTACTGAAGCTCCAGATGAGCCAATCTCTACTGCTGCATTCTTATAGTCAGCCATTAACTTCCTGTTCTCCCCTCCGGACAAAAGCAAAACACACCACACGGGAGCCCGAGAGCCAGTCTATATAACACGACTAAATCACTCAGTGTGCGTATGTGTGTGTTTGTGTGCTCCTATGCCAAGTGCACGCATAAACCGCGGGGTCATGCGTGCTTAAGTGCAGATTTGATTGTGTGTACACATAAAACTCCATTGCTCTGGACATGTGTCACGTACTACAGATCTAAATGATCATGTGTGTGTTTGCTCGTCTTTATTAGTTAGGCACGCTTGGGCGGCCCCTTCATGGCCAGAGGGCGGCTCTCCCCCCTCCCACACATGCGCGCACGCACACACACACACACACACACACACACACACACACACACACACACACGGGGAGTGTCTGGACAGTGAATGTGCAGGACTCTATGCAGGCTATTGTTTGTGCTAGAACCTCTTTATCTGTCTGATGCATTTGTATTCTGCTCGTTGCTCCAGTCTAAAGGTAGAACATTATCAGGTGCTGCTGCTTGGAGAGTATTAATTCCTTTGAACAGTGCATACAGAAATTGAGAAGCTTTTTAAAGGTATACACTCGCACACACATGCAGTTTTGTAATTGAATGTAAGACTAGGGACAAAATAATTAAACGCAATCTTAATATTGATA
Organism: Danio tinwini; assembly: GCA_903798205.1. NCBI lineage: Eukaryota > Metazoa > Chordata > Actinopteri > Cypriniformes > Danionidae > Danio > Danio tinwini. Next base: position 783,130 of record CAIGQZ010004625.1, read on the forward strand.
ATTAATCAAACTGATAGGTTACGGCCACTTTTTAATGGCTGTGTAGAACTGGTTGTATGGCAATGCACAATACAAATAAACTTTATATGAATTATGATCATACAATGAACAGTGGAGCATAACTCTTAAAACAAATGACTCTTATGAATCATTTATTTTAATAATAATAATAAAAAACATTATCTTAATATAATTTACAGCATAAGCAAATGGAAAAAAAAAAAGAAAAGAAAAAAAAATCACACAAAAACCAAAAAAGGACATTATGGCAGAAACCTACTCAGATGAACTGGATATCAAAAATGGGAAACTAATCGAATCAAGCACTTGTGAATGAATCAAATCAGATTCACATCCTAACTCGGGAATCAGAATCAAATCAAAACTGGAATCTAATGAAATCTCGAGCTTGGAGATGAATCAATCAAGCTCATAATGCTATTGAATCGAGAGCTTGGGAATCAAGATCAACTCAAAATCTTGTGGTATACTCAAGCTAACAAAAAATAATCTAACTAAATCAATTCAAGCAGCTAGGAAGCAGAATCAATACTGGTATATAATTAATCTGATCAATTGGAAGTTTGGGGATCAAAATCAAATCAAATTTGAAATCTTAGCGAATCAAGAACTTGTGAATATGAATTAAATCAGTAGCTAAAGAATCAGAAAAAAATGGCAATTACAGCAATATGAATCAATCAGTGTTTGCAAATGAATCAAACTGATTTCAGAACCTTGTCAAAATAGAGAGCTTCAGAATCAGAATCAAATCCAAATCTGAATGCAATCTAACAATTGCAAGTCAGAATTAAACAAAATCAAATGTGAAATCTAATCGAATAAAGATTGACCCAATTTAGAAGCTCTGTACCTTCACACTTGGGCTGTAAAAATAATTAAATGCAATCTTAATATTGATAATTAATCAAACTGATTATTTTTCAATGGCTGTGTAGAACGGCAATGCATAATTCAAATAACTGATTTAAAGTAAAAATAATTTAAGGCCTACACCACCATATTTCAGTGAATTTATGTTGTTTTTTAAATTTAAGACAATAAGAGGACAGGAACGAGGGCTGCAAATTTGCTTTATGCTATATGCCCTATTTACGCAACATCAGTTATCTTTATATAACAATGTCAAGTGTATTGTCCCTGTTAATTAAGCAAGCTAATAAATAAATAAATAATAAGACTTTAAGAGCCCACGGACACCCTGATAGCTGCTCCTCTGTTTTCAAAGTCTACATTTTAAATCCAAGTTAAATAATTTCCTGTTTGATAAAGCATTTAATTCCTGAAGCATTTTTTTTGTGCATTATCATTCATTTATTAATTTTCCCATCGGTAGGGCCAGACAGAATCTGCGGACGTTTTTTTGCTATTTCTGCGGAGAATTTTGGTAAAAATATCATCAAAAGTATCATAACTAAAACCTTAAAATGTGAAATAAAAAATAATATCTTTTTAACTTTTATTTAATGTTTAAAATGTAAATCCAATTAGATTAACAGTAAATAGTTAACTGTAAGTAAATAAACAGAATTAATGATGGGCTAAACATCTGCGGAAATCTGCGGAAAATCTGCGGAAAATCTGCGGAAAATCTGCAAAAAAATCTGCGGAATTCTGCGCGCGCAGATTCCGTGTGGGCCTACCCATCGGCTTAGCCTTTAATATATCAGAGGTCACCACAGCGAAATGAACCACCAACGTATCCAGCATATGTTTTGCACAGAGGATGCCCTTCCAGCTGCAACCCAGTACTGGGAAACACCCATGCATTCTAACATTAACAATTTATTTTATTCAATTCACCTATTGAATTGAATTGAAAACCAGAGCACCCGGAGGAAACCCACGCCAACACGGGGAGAACATGCAAACTGCACACAGAAATGCCAACTGACCCAGCCGGGACTCGAACCAGCGACCTACTTGCAGTAAGGCAACAGTGCTAACCACTAAGCCACGTGCTGCCTCGCATTACTGGCTTTTATCATGTAAAATTTACTTCTTTTTGCTTTATTACCTCTATTTTAATCCTTTATGTTTAATACTTGTAGTTTGGGGTTTTAGTCAGTGTTAAGCACACTGGTCAACATGGGCTGCTTGTAATTGTACCGTTTAAATAAATCATCATCGTCCACATAGAAATGTAACCCCAGCAAACTAAACTAAACTAAAACTTAATAGTGTGTAACCATGACAAAATATTACCATAACTTATAGATGGTTTAAAATGCGCTACTGTAAATGACACCTTAAAGTCCGCTGGAAATCAAAGTTCATTCATTCATTCATTCTCTTTTCGGTTTAGTCCCTTTATTAATCTGGGGTCGCCACAGCAGAATAAACCGCCAACTTATCCAGCATGTTTTACGCAGCGGATGCCCTTCCAGCTGCAACCCATCACTGGGAAACACCCATACACTCCTATTCACACACATACACTACGGACAATAAAGCTTAACCAATTCACCTATAGCGCATGTCTTTGGACTTGTGGAGGAAACCGGAGCACCGGGAGGAAACCCACGCCAACACGGGGAGAACATGCAAACCCAAAAATCAATGTTTACAATCTTTATTTTGCTGGCTTACATTAAGGTTATTATTAAGGTGAATAATTAATTTGCGCAACATAAATTTACAGAAAAAATGTGTTAGTTTTGGTCATCTTCAATTAAAGTCTGACCATTTGCTTCCGCATTTGGAGTGGCCGTCCTTCTGTTGATGTCAACCTGAGGGCTTCCTTAGCAACTGCATATTAACATCCTCTTTTAATGTTACTTTGCTAATGATGCACAAAATAAGAAAGCCCCGCCCCCTACGCAATATTCCATTCCAGTTGGAATTTCCACACTGAAATAAAAGTCTCAGCGTTCACACAAACTTTAATCACATTGCTAATATCATCAAGTATGGAAATGTATCACCATAAACAAGAACTGGAATAGATATAATGCAAATAAAAGGATACACCATAAACAAAGGCCTTGTCAACATGTTTTAACATTGTGAAACAGACAAAGCAAGAAGCAGAATCTCTTTGACTTTTGAAAGAAAGATCGTGAAAGCTCATAGTTCATCCCTGACCCCTTTGAGCTCCCCTCTTAGTTTGAGGTCATGCAGAATTTACACATTTTGCCCCAGAACTCCTTAACTTTGATTTCAGTGCATCTGCAAGTGAGGGATTGTGTTCAATATGATGTGCCGAAGAGAAACAGGGTAAAGATGTGTAGAAGTAGATGTGTAGTGTATCGGTCAGGAGAAAAATCAGCAGTGTACCACCCTCTCACACTATTATATAACCACATAGACGCGCACAGATGATGATCTTGTTAAAGGAACAATACTAGAGGTGTCAACCTACACTACTCTCATAGTTTGGTTACTATTATCATGCCATCAATTCGGTTTAGTTCGATATCTCGGTTCATCACGGTGCATTGACGATGCTTTCAATACACAATTTAATATTTTCTTCACAGCACAGCAATTATTGTATTAAAATGTATAAATATATTTATATACCACTTGTAATACAATTTTGTCCTTTAATACAAACAGTCAGATGTGTAAACTGGACTTTTAAAAACTCAAGTACATGCACAGAACAACATGAGGATTTAAAGCAAATAAACAAATATAAATATCCCGCTCGCTTTCTGAGACTTGTCTAGCGAGTTCTTTCTTACACCCCTACGATTGGTCGCGCGCTCAACAGAAAGGGCTGCGATTGACTCTAAAGCTCTGTCTCTGTTTACCGATGAGTCACACTGATAAACGGCAGCGGCGATCACAGCTGATCCATGATAGACGTGGAGGAGAAAATTCGCTATGCAGACATGCGCTTGTGTCTGTATCCAGAAGTATCGCTGAAACAGCCGAGAGGAGAGAAAACTTTACCTCCCGACAGCAGGTCAAAGGTCCACAGTGAGAGAGAGAGAGAGAAATGGAGTTTACTTTCATTTTCTCAATCACAGTGATAGGGGCTTCTGCTGTAAGTGTCAGTGAAAGACTGTCCAGCAAACACACACGCAGTGAAATTATGCACAGTTTCTGTGTTTTTAAGTAGTTGGAGCGTTGTAAACACTTGTCGTGCATTTATACTTCAACATGCTGTTTGTGTTGCTCTGCAATAACACTTCCGATGCGCTAGCTGGCAGCAGGTTATGTTTGTCTGTGTCGATTTTCTTCGCAGGTGTTTTGTTTTTTTCTGAACGCTACCTTATGCCCAATTCACAAAGGCCCAAGCGTCAATGCTTGATGGAGGGCGTGTTTGAAATTGAAGCTGACGCGATCATCATAGCAGTCTCAGCCAATCAAAGTCCACAATCGGCTACTGTCTGAGCTGGGGAATTTGCATAAAGCGATCTGATTGGCTGAAGATTTCGTTGGCGCTTAAAGTTGAAAAATTATTAACTTTTCAACTTTTTTCAACTTGGATTCCTACAATTCAGTTCGGCAACGCTTGACGTCACCTATTTAAGGTGAATAGGAAGCGTTGATGCTCACGCCCTGTGTGAATAGGGCGTTAATGTTCAAGTAGCTAAAATTTGCTCATTCAAAGGCGGGAACTGTCGAAAGTGCAACAACATTAACCATAAGGTAAACACACAACAAAAGTTTCCATCTGGAGCTCCTTTACAGGACTCGGCATTGGTAAACAATCGCTTCATCAGGCTTGCGGCTCTCAGCACCGTCCACACTCATCAGAGTGACGGATCAAATCACAGAGCTATGTGTCGTTGCGACGTGTAGTTACATTTTTCGAGAGGTGCGTGCTAGCGTCGGTGTCAGCCATGGCGAGGGCTATGCGACAGCGCTAAGGCTGTGCCGGACTGTATGCGTGCACTTGACGCTCAAGTATGAATCAGCCTTTAGCTTAGCTTAGCATAATTCATTAAATTGGATTAGATCAGCAGCATCTTGCTCAAAAAAAAAAAAAAAATTTAATGCTTGACTTCTGTAGTTACGTTGTGTACTAAGACAGAAATAGTTGTTATCCAGTTACCTAGCTGGGTAATATCATTGTGCATGCTGCAGTCATGTTACAGCAACAAAATTATGCAAAAATTAGAGAATAGTTCCTAGCCATATCTGCCAAGAAATTTTAAATTTTCAATTGTACTTCAGTCTTAGTAATTGATGTAACTACAGAATAATCAAGCTTTAAAAAGAAAAATTATTAAAACTGTTAATTTTATTTTATTTTTTGCACAAAATGCTAATGGTCTATTCTGAATCAATGATTTATGCTAAGCTAAGCTAACAGTGCTCCTGCCAGACTGGGAAACCACCGAATGGATTCAAAAATTATAAAACCTAACTGTTTAACTCTAGGACAGTTGTAAAATGAGACTATTTTCCCAAAAAATTGGAGTGTTTCTTTAACTGTGGGTTGACAAATAATGCTCTTTGTGTCACTCAGTCACGTCATAAACACACAATCAGCATACATCGGCCAAATGCTTTTGTTTGGAAGCAGTGGGTTTTAGGAGTCTAATTACTGTTAGTTAACATCCAGCTCTTGGAGAGCTCAGCCCTATTCATCCGTTCCTGTAAGACGTGACTGATTGTGGGCACTACTGTATATGGCAGCCATGGTGACCTTGCTGAGCCATATTATTAAAAAAAGAAGGCTTTAGAAATGTGTGTGAGCTTGTGGGCGAGATGAAGCGGTATTCACTAACTGGACAAATGGCACCTCCACATTTCTGGTTGCAGTAATACTATCCAAGACCTCCGTGACCAGTGACAAAAAGCTCATCGAAGTTGCTTTATGTCTTTGCTGATGTCACAATATCGATCACGACACACGGAGAAGGCCTGCAGGTTGGTCTGAAGAATAACATTGCAAAAAGTTAAAAATTCTGGCATATTTATGTTACTTTGTTTTACTCATCATACTGTATATTGGCACTAAAGCAGGACAGGTAAACGCTTTGCTGCATGAATTCATCTGGATCTTAAACCAAGGATTTATCTAATCTGAAACTTGCCACTGAATACAAATAAATACAACACTGACTAAGTTTACATGGACATCAGTAATCGAATTATTTACCTTGATCTAGGGTTTTCACGATACTCAAATTTGGTCCCAGTCTTTATTGAAATTTTAAATACGTCCATTGCCCGCTAACATTTAAACGCTGTTGAGCATGTTCGTAAAAACCACCACTGTGTTTACATGCTCAAGTGAAATGACTGTGATTGGCCATGAAGGTCATCAGTTCACAGAACTCGCCACTGTTTATGGAGTGTAACCACAGATAGTGGGACACTGGAGCATTTTAAAGCAGCGCTTCATCAGCGGATCGCTCATATGTTAGCTTTTAGGCAAACCAGCTGATCAACGTGACTTTAAAAACACTCCAGTGTCCCTGTACACTCAGTCCCCGTTTACACTAATGCGTTTTCGTTTTGAAACGGCGTTTTAGATCAAAAACGATCTGCATCACACTAGTGTTTTATCTAGCGTTTCTAAACATATTTCCGCCCACACTACTCCACCAAAAACGTCTATCACGTGACTATTCGTGCACTCTGGGCATGCGAGTCCAAGTATAAACAGGAAGCATAAGTCTCGCTCGGCATTTGGTTATAGTTAGTCAACAAACGCTGGTTGAACGATGAACGCAAGCGATTAGAGAGTGCTCGAACTATAGCTTGCCTCTTGCGAATATATGCAGCTGCTGTAGTAAAAAAAGGCAGAGTTTAACTGCACAATGGCACCTAAAACAGACAACAGTGCAAACAATGCTCCTATTTCTGTGTCCATGTTGTTGTTTACAGTGAAGGCTGGTCTGCCGTCTTCCGGTAGCGTTATAGTCATGTGATAGGGGCTTGACACATAAGGGAAGGATACGCAATGATCCAAAAGCCCCAATCATGTAGCAAATGTCTACAGCAACGCCTCCGTTTTCAGATGTCTCCGTTTTCCCCCATCCACACTGAGACGGAGCAGCAGCGCTTTAGAATGAAAACGGCCTCTCCAGCGTTCTCAAAACGCTCCGTTTTCGGGGCTGGAAAACTCCGGCGTAGTGTGGACGGATGGCGTAACCGTAGCAAAACTTATGCGTTTTAAAACGAAAACGCATTAGTGTAAACGGGGCCTCAGTAAACAGCGGTGAGTTCGGTGAACCGATGACCTTAACGGCCAATCAGTCATTTCTGCTGAGCATGTGAACACAATGGCAAAACAGCAATGTTTAAGAAGGTGCTCTAACAGCGCTCAAATATTTGCGTGAAATGGACGTTTTTAAAATGTCAGCACAGATTGGTATCGAACTCCAATATTGTGACATCCCTACCTTAATCTGAATAATATGATTAAGGTGTTTATATGAGCTGCTTTACGAATGTTCTTTTATGATCCCATTTTACATGTTATAGCAAAAAGATCGAATAAACATCACAGCAACACAGCAATATCCAACGTTTCCTCTGGAGTTTCACGCAATTTTGGGTGCTTCATTTTTCGACTTAAACAGCAGTTTCACTTTCATTCAGGAAGAATTTATTTTGCCCCTGGGACAAAACTGAGGTATTAGATTAGAATTTATTTGAATTTATTTATTGAATAAACTGGTGGAAGAGTGTTTTTTTTTTTTTTTATGGAATTTGATACTGAATGCCGTACAGAAAGAAAGAAACTTCTGGAATGCGGGTGTCTGTGGTTCTTTACTGACTCAGAAGGTGCAGAAAATGAGTGTCAAACATGGAATATCCTGTCACAAAATGTGTCCTACACGACGGTAATATTTTAATTAAGGTGATTGATGCCACTAAAATAGAAATACTCCACATCTTGATTTCTGTTTTGATTATGACTTTAGTCAGATTTCGATTAAAAAAATAAATTAAAAAAACGCTTTTTACATGGTAGACTTTTAATCAGAGTACTGTCTTAATCGTATTAAAATTGGAGTATTAGTGTCATGTAAACACTCACTGAGAGGTATACCATGTGTACAAAAGTGAACTCGCAATGATTTCTGCTGTACAATGACTTCACAGAGGTAAGAGAACATGCAAATGGTGGCTATTGGGAGGGGAAAATAAACAATGAAAAAAACGTTGACAAACATTTGCAAATTTGGAACATTTTGGTAAGATATTATGATGAAAAAAATAGGACTCTTATGCTAAACAAAGCTGGATTAGTTTGCTAAAATATATGAAGAACAGTAATATTTAATGTAAACTAATTATATTTAACAAATTTGGAATACAATTTTAATCTAGATCAAATTAAGAGCTTGTGAAAACTAATCAAATGAAACTCTAATAAAATTAAGAGCTTAGAAATGTGTGTCGTGCTCAACAGCAATAAGTTTGACACCCCCGATCAAGGCTTTTTTGTTTAAATTTTTCAAATGTGACGATTTACAAGTTTGGCCACATAAAGTTCAGCAGCCATTGCTAAAACTTTACCCAAGTGACCTCACAATTACGTTCAACTGCAGTTCCTATGAAACACACAGCACTGTAGTTATTTCTAAATCCAATTAAACTCCCGAGACCCACAAGCGACTGGTTTTAAAATGCCTGATTGTAGGGACATCCCCAATTACAAATTAAATTGAGCTGTAATTGGTCCCCTGATGACTTGATCATCTCTTTATCATCCCATTATTTCTTGTGTCACCATTCACTCTCATTCTTCTGGTATAGTTGAAATACTTCTAACATTAAAAAGTTAAATATGAGCTTTAAAAAAATGTCCAGTAATTTTACATACTAAAGGTCTTAAAAAATAAAAGAGAGCAGGTCTCATAAATGTCATTTCATTGAATAACATTGACTGAAGCAAGCACATAAAACCATGACATATAATGTTGTACCCTTACTACAACCACCCACCTTGAAAGAACGAGTGCATGAAGCATATAAAAAAAAAGGGTAAAAAAGTGAGAATGGAAAAAAACAGCGCGAGCGAATGAGACAGTAGAAAAAGGAAGAGCAAGTGAGTGCGTGAGCAATAAATGCACAAGCATACACACAACCAACAATGGCACCAGCCAGCCAATCAGAAGGTCTGTGCAGTGCACGTCAGTCTGACCCCCCCCACACCATCACACCCCCTCGCCCCCCTTTACATAATATAATGACTGTTTCAGTCAGCTGCTACAAAAACCAGACTCTCTTTACTTGGCCCACTCCTCCTTGATCCACCCCCCCCTTTTTGCATATCGACGCACACACACACCCCCCCTCCTCCGCCTCCCGAGAAACCTGCACACGCGCACTCCACGACAGACTCACTGCTTTGGGCACTACGCCAGCCAACGCAGCAGCAGCAGCTCCGAGATGAAAAGAAAGAGAGCGAGAAAAAGAAAGACAGAGATAGAGAGCGAAATGGTGTGCACGAGTACGCCACGGAGAAGCTTCACTCAGGAATCACACTATCCGCCGATCTCGCCCGACGACCCCACAACTTTCAAATCTCCATTTTCTTTATCTAATCAACCTCCTGTCCCGCCGAACAGTTTCACTGATCCATTTCGGATGGTCCCTGGATAGTTGCTCACTCTAGAGTTTTTGGCTAGGTAGAGATTGGGCCTAAAAGAAGTGCAAATTTTGTGTGTGTGTGTGTATATAAATATATATATATGTGTGTGTGTGTGTGTGAGTGTGTGTGTGTGTGTGTGTGTGTGTGTGTGGTTTGATGGGCCATACCGACACAAGACTCACTTTGTGCCCTTCAGACCCGCCATTCTAATACAGCTGTGCCACACACCACAAAGCAGAGCAAAAAAAATGACCCCTCCTTTCTCGCTCTCCACCCCTCCCCCCCTTCCAAAAAAAGTATTCCTTTTTTTCCTCCCTGCGTTGTAAAAATAAACACACACGCTCACTTTCTGGGGGCCCCTTAAAGGTACGCACGACCACAAACTACTTTTTGGTTCTTTTCTTTTGAAAAAAAATGACATTGTGATACACGAGGTATGAGATCTTCATCAGTCCGGGTGGGGGCCAGAGTTGGGGGTTAGTGAGGATGGAAGATGAAGAGGACGAGATTGAGACGAAAAAAAACCAAATGGAAGAAAAAAAGAAGACGACAGCAGCACTCTCCTGACACGCTACCCTGTCATAATGCCAACCCTTAATTCCCCTCTGCCCATCCCCCACCGGCACACCATTTTCTTTATGCACACGCCACTGCTGCCTGTCGATCAGATCACTGCAAGCACAAAAATGTCCTCCTCCTTCTGCCCCCACTGCAAACACCATCACACCCTGAACTGGTACACACACAAACACGCAAAATCAAACTCTCTTCCCCACCCCCCAAACCAATTCAGAAAGTGCATTAAAAAGAAAAAAAACTGAGGTGGTGATAATAATATGGCCGGTTGCAAATGCACGATGGAATCCGCAGCTCATTTCACGCATGATCTGCATCATGACAATTCATTTGGCTGACGTAACCCGCTGCCCCACCTCCCAGACCAAAGCACTGGTGGCACTGCATCCCTCACCCACAGAGGTACAAGGTGCCTTGTTTGAAGCAGCACGCCAACACTCCCCCAAGACCGGGACCATATCTAAAACGCTCAGATTCCTTCATGCAAGAGTGCCGATGCATCCTTTTAATTTCCCAAAAACTTCATCCTAAGGCGCATGCAGCACTTATCGTGAAAGAACAGGGGTTTGCACCCATCTTCATCTCCCCATCCCCCACCCTCAGAGCCTGGCCCATCTCCCAAATCTGCCTGTTCGCATGCAGCCCCTCTGATCACCCACCCGCTCAATTGGCTAGATTAAGCCTTTCCTGTTTGCGGCATCTGATGCCGTGCACGGAGACCTCAAAATGGCTGCTACACCATCACTAAAGGTGCGTGTGCCCATCCTGATGAATTAAAAACACACACACAGACACACACACACACAGACACACACTCACAAGACGCATCAGGCAGGAGCAGCTCTGGCCGCTCGTTTTGTTCTGGGAAGTCTCTGTTTGGATGGGAATGGTAGTTCTTTGGGGTTTAAATTTAAGGAGAGTGATTTATAGTGAAGGGCAGGCGTTGACGCAGTAACCTAGTTAAAGCTGGAGAGAGTGGGCTTGGCATAGGGTCATACAGGGTGAACACTTGGGAAATGGTGACCATGGATGTAAACTTTACAATAATGTTCTGCACTTTTGCCCGCAAAGCAAGTCAACTAAATTTTAAGGTGTCTACTAGATTTACAACAGTGTTGATGTAGTGGGATAGGTAAAGGTGACTAAGATGAATGTGACTAAATTATGTTAGTATTATATTATTATTACTATATACAATATTATTCGTTCATTCATTTGTTCAATTTTCCTTCGGCTTAGTCCTTTATTTATGAGGGGTCACCACAGCGGAATGATCTGGCAACTATTTCGGCATATGTTTTATACAGCGGATGCCCTTCCAGCCACACCACGGCCAATTTAGCTCATCCAGTTTACCTATAGCGCATGTCTTTGGACTGTGGGAGAAACCCAAAGAAAACCCACGCCAACACAGGGAGAGCAATCTCCACAGAGAAATGCCAACTGGGACTCGAACTAGTGACTTTCTTGCTATTCTTGCTATGAGGCGACAGTGCTAAGCAGTGAGCCACCATAATGGGGAGCAAATCAACACTGGACCCCAAAAACAATAGTTGAAGTGTTCAGAAGCAAGTGCCATCTGAAAAAGTTGAGCATTTCTCTCAGCCTCCCATGTGTGTTTTCTTACTTTTAATACAACGAATAGAACATATTCATTGACATAAAAGTAAAATCACTGATCCTACACACAGGACTCTTCAATCATACACTTGAATCGCAAATCTTAATTTTGCAACAACATGAGGGGGACCAAATCGGAGTACAAAACTTTTTAGGTGCACTGTCCCTTTAACAAGCCTTCTGTTGACTTTAGAGTGGAGAAGGATGAAAAGATTTTTAGGGTTGTTTATATTATTTGTGAAGAGGGGTTCCGATTTGACATTTATCATGTCAGAACTCTCGGCCCTGAATAAACACTTCATAAACTGAATAAACATTCCCCTTACTTTCACCACAACGGATAGAGACTAAAGACGTCAAACGAAAAAAATACAACCATAACAAGAGTTGACTTAAATATTTAAGCTAATGTGCTAGGAAAGTAGAACTCTATAAGTTGAAGACAAGGTATATGAGAATAACGAAAAAAAAACTGGCACCTTCAATGTTATATAAAAGTTACACAACGATCAGTTTGATGGGAAATAGATGACTTGATGGCCAAAGTTGCTTTCAAGGTGACCACATGTCTTGCCAAGGCTGCAAAGTTTCAAATGATTACAAGCTATTTTGCACAACCAAATGCTGGAATACACTACGTGACTTTTAGAATCATAAACCAGGCATTAAACTCTAGCCAACTTGAAGGGTTTGGATGGACCAACAGTCTAAAGAAGGGCTGGTGCAATATGACGCTATATATCGTATGTAAGGAAAAAAAAACAGTCTATCGTTTCATAATATACTCCATTTAAATTGTGGTGTCACAAAACACATTGTTTACAATAAAACAATTCATAATTTGTTTATATGAAAACAGTATATAACAGTATGCCATTATGGGGATGCAGACAGAAACATGAATGAAGGCATAGTACGAAAGTTGCAATCTTGAAAGGAATCTTTACATTTAGCATTTTATGGAGTTATTTTTTCCCATGTTGGACCTGTAATCATCAGTTTCTGAAAACAGTTTTATTTTTTACGAATGTTTATTTTATTTAACTATATTTTTTATCAAAATTGTGACCTGAAGTTTTAAATAAAGTGAGAAATGTGATTACATATAAGAGGATAAGAGGAGTATATACATTTCAAAATGTAAAAATTTAATAGTCCTTCACATGTAGTCGACGTATAAAATATCAATTAGGGCTGGACAATATATCGTTTCAGCATCGATATCGCAATGTGATCCTTCGCAATAGTCAAATCGCAAGATATGCAGTGTTGAGTCTATATCATAATTCATAATTTTTTGCATGTGTTTTTGATTTTAAAAGTGTTCAGGCATAAGAAATTGTATTGTTTACTATCTTTAATAACAATTAATTGTATTAAATTATTTATTCAACGAAGATTATTATAGAATTATAGAAAGCGTAATTTAGCGGGTTTTATTTTAGTGGGTTTTTTTTAAGCATGACGGTAAAACAAACGCGGTTATGAATATAATAAAACATGTGTTTGTTGTGAAAATCCATAATAATGACAAAAAAATACTAATTTGTGGATCTCCTTCTGGGTGTAACTATCCTGCAGTTGTGGCTGGTGTATTCTGGGAAGTTTTCTTACCCCTTGGTTTCGAGTGTGAAAAGGGCTATTTACCCCTTCCCCTTAGCCATACGCCTTCAAGCTAAAGAGAATTAAGACACCCCTACCGCTTCAAGGGTACTGGCAAAACGAGGGGTAGGGGTAAAATTGGGATTGGGCCTTAATATAAAAGTATTCTGAGTCTCCAGAATGTGTCTGTAAAGTTTCAGCTCCAAACAAATTATTTATTAGACCTTTCAGAATATTGGAATTTTCAGCTCTGAACACAATATAGCTGTTTTTGTTGCCTGTGCCTTTAATGCTAGTTCTCCCCGCCCACATGAGTCACACACAATGTCATTACAAAGTTCACGCACGCACGCACACAACTTAGAAATTTTGCAAATGTGACAAGATACACGTTAATATCCACTACTGTATGAATATCCGTTATGTTAATGTACAAAATAAACCTGATTTAATGTCTACAAACTGGGATTGAAGCGTCTTCTTTTATAATTGTACTGTACGTGGCTGTAGTAATTAAAGACGGTAAAAATCGCTGAAATTCATTACAAACATACACTGTTTTAAAACGTTTTAAACTTGTAAAACTCATTCTTGATCACATTTGATGATGATTGATGATCACAGAGAGCTGAACAGATCTTTTAATCCCAGTTGCTTTGCGCACATCCTGTCTTGTTGATATGATTACAAGCGTTACTATGAAGACATGTTAATACACGGCTGTCAATCAAATCGGTGCTCTGAGAAACTGCACTCCTTTGTCATGTTGCGGTGGGCTTCAAAATGGGAGGGATTTGGATCCTATTTTAACGTTAGGAGACTTATTGTCTTTTATATCACTCCAACATGACTGTGAACACACTATACCTACACACAGTTCTGTCTAAACAGCTTCCAAAAGATGATTTTCATCATGGGTGCCCTTTAAAATCTTTCAACTTTGACAGCCGAAAAGCTCCATGCTGTTTCTGACTTCTGATTTTTGTCTTATTTTGCAGTCTGAATGTTCCAATACTACAGTAGTCAACATTTGAAATGGATCAAAACTTTGATGAAAATAGTCTAAAACTATTAAACAACACCCATTCTAGTCTTAAGAGAATTTTGAATATTTTCTGGAGCCACTTCAAATATTGACTACTGTAGTATTTAAACATTCAGACTGCAAAATAAGGCAAAAATTCAGTAATACAATGTAGTGTACTCCGGACCTAAATTTGAATGGCTTGGATTAATGTTTCCCAAACTCCTGTGCACCCGGGCTCTTCTGGCATGTTGCGGAACGAAATGTCAACAAGGTGACGACCCTCCATTTGCCATTAGGAGGTTTATCTTCAGCTCCTCAGCAGCTGGCTGCCACTCCGTGAACTCGCTTTCATAAGCGACAAAGCACCAGCGAGAGTGTGACCTCCCCCAGGGCGCGTAAAGCAGAAATATGACTTGAACAGCAGACCAGGGCCTCATGATCTCATGCCGCAGCCATTTCCACAGCCGTGACTCCAGTAGAGACGTAAAAGAGCAGGTGACAACACCTGTTTGGTCAAGACCTGCCGGATTTCTTTCATTCCGCTGTCACTTTCCCTTTCGCCCGGTATCTACCACCTGAGGATCCGCAAACGGGTTCACCCAAAGGTGGTAAGAAATGTGAAAAAGATGAAAATGAACAACCGCTGCACACCTGACCACAAAGCATGCACTCCAAACCATCGAGATGCTTTAGAGGTTAACTAGTTCACAACATTTACTTGTTACCTTTGGGTTTTCAAATTAGTCTTCCGAGTGAGTAAGTCCTCTGATCAATATGGACTGGCAGAACACTTGGGCTTAAAATGTGCGAAGGATGTCAACAGATCAGCTCCCTAACACCCCCAAGAACATGAATCAAATGACTTTACAGAACACGGACTTAGATTAGAGAAGACTTTCCTGAAGGCTAGGCTGAGTTTAAGCAGGGCTTGACATTAGGATCTATTCCCGCTCTAGTCGATTCAGAATTTGAGGACAATTTGGAGTCATCTCAGATTCAGATGTTACTTGTGTTGCCGTCAAAAACAAAGCTCTGTTTGTATGAGCATCCAGACCAGCAAAACATTGACTCAACCACAGGCGTGACTTTAGGGGCAGGACTAGCGGATTGTCTGACCTCTAGCAGAACGTTGAGGAAAATCATGAGCTTTTTATTACAGAGATGTACAAAGTATACATGAAGAACAATGTATGGTACAAGTTAACAGGTCCAGAAAGAGAAGAAATACACTGAGGAAAATTATTTTGTGAATACTGTAGAAAAGCAAATGTTCTACATTAAACACTTAAATAATACAGAACTTCTATATACTTCTTCACATTCTCACTTGTAAGTCGCTTTAGATAAATGTAATGTGTATTTATTTATATAGCTCATTTATTGTGTATGGCCATACACCCAAAGCGCTACACAATCATGGGGGGGGGGGGTCTCCACAGCACCAGTGTGCAGTATCCACTTGGATGATGCGACGGCAGCCACAGGACAACGATGCCAGTGCGCTCATCACACACCAGCTATTGGTGGAGTGGAGAGAGTGATAGAGCCAATTCTGTGGAAAAGGGATGATAGGGAGGTCATGATCGTAAGGGCTGAGAGGGAATTTAGCCAGAAGCATCTAAGAAATTACTAAACTGTACAAATATCAGCTCAATTCGAGCTTATTTATTCATTTTACTTTGGCTTAGTCTCTTATTTATCAGGGGTCGCCACAGCGGAATGAACAGACAACTATTCCAACATATGTTTTATGCAGTAAATTCACACACTATGACCAATTTAGTGTACCCAATTCACCTATAGCGCATGTCTTTGGACTGTGGAGCACACAGAGAAAATTTACGCCAGCACAGAGAGAACATGCCAACTGGCCTAGCCGGGACTCAAATCAGCAACCTTCTTGCTGTGAGGCGACATTGCTAACCACTGAGCCACCGTGCTGCCCCAATTTAAGCTCACAGCAATTAAAATTATATTTTGAACGGTTGGTTTGCAATGATTTCACAGTGTCTATAGAGTTAAACAAGCTAAATTTAAGACTTAATACCTTTTTAATACCAACTTGTATAAAGTTAAATACCACCAAAGCAATTGTAAACATTTATGCTAATATCAGGGCTCAACGCTAAGGATTTTTTCTACAAATTTGTACTTGCACGGCTAAAACTTTCTCTGGCCCCACAAAAAAAAAAGAACAAAAAAAAAAAGAAAAGTAATATGGTTATTCCTTAGCCACATATTTAAAATGGTGTCAAAACGCACCAAATTCTTGAAGCCCAAGCATTCCTTTTATCAATTCTATGACAAGGAGAACTAAGAACACCAGTTATGTTTCCACACATGGTAGACTTCTTCCACAAGAGGACAACAGATCTGTGTGTGAGGAAATTGGAGTCCACGGGCTCTTTTTATATACTTGGTGCCACGCATGATATCACCGGTGTTCCGACCTGCTACCTTAGTTCTTCCCTGATGATGAAATAACTACAGCAGGAAAAAAAATAAATAAATTCAGTCTGCCCAATGACTGCACACAGTCTTTGTGTCCATGAAATTGAATAAATCTTTTTGTGGTGATGTGATCAAAATATTTAAAACCCATATAATCTGAATTCAAGACTTTAAGACTTTGAAGATGCAGTAGGTGATTGTCTTCAGAAACCTTTTAGTTGTGCTGGTTGAAAGTCTCTTCACATTCCAATAGTAATGATTAAAGCAAATTATCTAAATGTGTTTATATGTATTTTATATTCTGGGTAAGGCATAAGACTAAAAAACTTTCATCCAATTCAAATTTGTCAGGGCAACAATTAATTCTGATAAGTAGCCCAAACTGTGATTCAACAAATGTAGATTTACATTGCCGGTAATTTTCTGGAATGGTCTGCATGTTTGAAAGGGGTATGTGATTCAATTATCCATACATGAAGACGATTGACTCATTTCACGAGTTCGCACTTACAGAAGTTTAAGAATAAAGCGTATTTGGCGTGCTGTCCAGGGAGAGGGCTTTGAGCTCGGGGAAGCCCCCCCCCCCCCAACTCGTGTTATTCCCCGTATCGGGGGACAGAGAGGAGTTGGGGTTCTAGCAAAGAGTCTAGCCCGGCCTCAGAACGTTTCCCCTGAGTAGATAATGTTTAAGAAGTGAGGTGTTGGGGTGGTGGAGGGATGCTAAAGTCGTGAGATGATGCAGGTAGGACAACTTTGGAATTTATAGGGGTTTGATCTAATGCTGATTGGATAATAGAATGATTATCAATGACGTAAAGAATTGCTGAAACATCTGCGCGTGCTCCTCCCGAAATTAGTTAATAAATCATCACTTCTAAACAAATTTTAGTGTTTAAGTGTTTAAATGAATGATTTAAATAAATCACGCTTTATGACAGGAATTAGTCGTCACCTACTGGCGGTTTTTGTGACATTTACATCATAATAATACAACAAAATTACCACAAAGGAGAATTTTGGTCAATATACCATAAGAAATGCTATCTTTACAATAAAAAAGCGCTGTAATCAGGAACCAAAAAGTAAAGTCCACACTTGTGTAACTTATAAAATGAAGTTAGAACGTGATTAACTTAGTTTAAAGGTGCAGTAGGTGATTGTCTTCAGAAACATTTTTAGTTGTGCTGGTTGAAAGGCTCTATACATTCCAATAGTACTGATAAAATGTATTTATATGTATGTTTATATTCTGGGTAAGGCATAAAACTAAAAAAAATGTTCATCCAAATAAATATTGTCGGGCCGACAATTCCCATAACTTAGATAAGTAGCCCAAACTGTCTGTCAACTAATGCAGATTTGAACATCTGCACATCCGTTCATGCAAACAGATCTGCCGTTTGCACGTGCACACGCACCGCGTTCATGTGCACATGAGAGAGTGAGAGTGACAGCGGTAAAAACAAATACAGAATCAAAACTATTTAAAATCCTGATTCAATATTGGAGTTACTTTTGCACGCTGGAGGAACTTTTTAACAGGTAATGTTATTATTAAAAACTATTTTAGTCACACAAAGCTGATGTAGATTGTGTTGTTTTACGAATGGGTTATATGCACAGAAGTGTTCAGCCACTGAAATCTTCTGGTGAAACATTGATGTGACTATTTTCAATTTCATAAGGGACCTTTTACAGCATCGATAAAGTAGATTTGTATTTAGTTTAACAACAAAACATAAGTAAATATCGCTATTCCGCCTAGCCTGCTTTACTGAACTGAAGTTGGTTTTAAATTTACATTGGTTCTCTAAAATGGCATGCAAATATGGCTCAGTAATAAGTGTAATTCCTGCAGGCCACCGGCCAACCCCTAAGCATACAGTAGTTGCATATAAATATTAAAATATAGCACACTATGACAAGTTTTGCTTGCTACACAACTGAAAACTAGATATCATACAGTTTTTTGTTCAGAATTGTAGCATTACAAAGTACTATAAAGTTTTCTAACTGGCGAATAACATGATCTACTGGGTCTCTGTCATCTTTAAGGTGCACGTTCATTATTTCAGGAGCCGTGGCTTTGGACTACAGGAAAGGAACTGTGTTTTCAAAGATATTACGCTAAACGGTTAGCATTTTAGAAGAGCACATACTGCACCTATAAGGCATTTCAAAATAAGAAATGTAAGAAATTGTTGGACTTTAAGGACCTGCAGCCACCTTGGATTTACAAAGAGATTAAGAATTATGCATTTTATAAAGTAAACACCAGTAAGTAAACACCAAATGACTATAAAAAAATAAACAAAAACACCACTCAATGTAAACAGAATTTGACAATTCCATAAAATTGACTTTAAACACACGAGTGCAACAACTTGCAAAAGAAATTAGGTAAACTTTAAACGTTGGGTTATAATTTTCAGCTTAGCCTGGTTTATTTAATAAGATTGTTAATTTGTGGCGATTTTAATAACAGTAGGTGTAATGCATTTTGGACAAGATCACAGCAAACAGTGTATATGTACCATTTCTTACAGCTGAATTGGTGCAGTTTTCATCCTCTGCAGTTCCATATGCAGCAAAATCTGATAGACTGTAATATAGACATTAATTATTAGAACCGAAGCTCAGGGAAATTAAAGTACAACACAGCAATAAAGTGATAAGAACTCGGAGGGCAGTATCCTATGGACTAATACAAGTACCAGTGAGCATCTGAGATTAGCATCACAGCAGATCTAAAAATCATAACCAGCGAGAGTCCTGGAGATATATCAGATAACCACACTCAAAAATATATATGTTAAACTAATTTTTAAAATAAGCTGAAACCAATTCTTGAGTATTTTGGGACACTATAGTTGTTTTATGATCAAACCACCTACATTTGTCAAAACCAAATAAATTAACTTAACTGTTTTGAGTTGGGATGCAAGTCTGAGAAATAATTATGGTTATCACAATTACTATGCATTCAATAATTTCAAAACACTACTAGTTTAGAAAAATCACATGAAAACTCTTTATATTTTAAAGTGTTATTTATTTCTGCTCAGTAACTAAATAATACAGCGCAAAATAATAATAATAATAAGCAACACTCCATTTCTCTTTGGATTTAAAAATAAGTGAAAAGTTTTTGGCATTTAAACAAGTAATGATTTTACACTGAAAATAAATGACAGAACAATGAATAAATAAAAATAAGAATAAACAAAATTAGCTTTTGTCTAATGTAAATCTAAGCATCATATTAGCTAGGTATTTTCCCTTTTAAAGCGAACAAATGTAGTCAAAGGATATGTAGTTAACTGTTACAAAACTGTTTGGCATTTTACTTTAGTATTTTTTTCTCTTTGGAGTAGAAATGTGTATGCTCTACACAAAGTAGAAAGCTGATTGGTCAGTTCTTGTCATGTGACTCATGGCATTCTTTCAACTAGGTGCCCATGGAAAGCATAAGCCTGTGCGCAAGCTACGCGCCTCTATTGGAAATAATGAATTTGCACGCACAAAAGACACGATATATGAACAGCCCTTAGTTAATAGCCTCAGTCATAGTTAATCCAGTGTAAGTGCGTGTATTAGCCTCGGTGTACATGCTTGGAACTTCAAACTAGCGCACACTTGGCATAACTTTGTTTAGTTGCAGCAGTTTTGTTTCGTGCAGAAACACGCGTTGTTGAGACCCTTTACGATTAATTAACAAATTAAAGTGTGGTTAATAGTGAAATCTGTGAATCGTTGCATCCCAACATAAATGGATTGTGTGGAAGCCTGCCTTTTTTACAGAGTAGTGCTTAAAACAGGATGACCCATGATAAACACTGTTTAAAATGAAAACTGAATATATTTTTTGCGCAAATACAGATATTTTGTAGAATGTTAAGAACCCTGTACCCACTGATAGTGACAACTATCATGGTAGTTAACTATATTAACTAACATGAAAGTTAATATCTATTGCTTTCCAACTATCTATATTTTTAGTTAAACAGAAGAAAAGGAATTCAAACAGGTTTGGAACAAAAAGCGAGTGGGCAAACTTTACCTTTAATCTGAGAAAAAGTAATTCCCAGTAATGTACATATATATACACAT
>CAIGQZ010004625.1:804144-816097 GCA_903798205.1 Danio tinwini
ATACAAAAAAATCTACATCCAAGAAACCTTAAGCAGAAACATACAGAATCTACACTCAAAAATGATTTTGGCTGCTTATACAAACTACTCATTTAAAATGAGCTGAAGCAACTCAATTCTTGAGTTTTTTTGGGGGGGACCACTTAATTGTTTTGTGTTCAATCAACTTAAATTTGTAGAGACAATTAAGTAAACCTAATCAGTATGTGTTGGGATAAAGTAATTGTGTGGAACCAGGAATTTTTTACAGTGTATACTGTAAACATACACTGCATACACTTTTTACCATGCTGTAAATGCTGGGTTCCCACAATTCCATGACGTTGGCCCAATACAAATCCATTAAGTTAACAATCATTTCTACAAACTTAAGGAGTGAACACAACATAATTAAGTTAATATTAATGGATTTGTGTTGAGCCAACGTGATGGAATTATGTGGAACCCAATTCCTGGTTCCACACAATTACTTCATGTTGTCCCAACATATACTGAGGTTAACATAATTGTCTTTACAAATCTAAGTGGATTAAACACAACAGTTAAGTTGTGTTTAACTAAAATGTGGGGATCCTTGCCAATAAAAAGCAAAAAAAAGGCAGCAAGGTGGCTCAGTGGTTAGCACTGTCGCCTCATAGCAAGAAGGTCACTGGTTCGAGTCCTAGCTGGGCCAGTTGGCAATTTTGTGGAGTTTGCATGTTCCCGTGTTCGTGTGGATTTCCTCCAGGTGCTCCGGTTGAATTGGGTAAACAAATTTGGCCATAATGTATGAGTGCTTGCATGAATCTGAGTGTGTATGGGTGTTCCCTAGTACTGGGGAAGGGCATCCGCTGCACAAAACATATGCTGGAATAGTTGGTGGTTCATTCCACTGTGTTGACCCCTAATAAATAAGAGACTAAACCAAAGGAAAATGAATGAAAATACAAAGAAACGACATCTCAGCTTACAGACCTTCTCAAAACCACCAAATCCTGCAATTCACATACAAAGGAATCCCACTAGAGCAACAATCATATTCATAAGATGCAAATGAAAACCCAAATTAAAAGAAAGGAAGATTGTTGACATACTTATCAGTATAAATCATTCCTCGCATCATACGCAATCCAGCCTCAACGTGATGCAAGCGTAATTGAGATGTTGTAAGTCAGCTGAGTGGTGATGTCACGAAAGTAGGTTGCTGCTGGGGAATTTCAGGACAGCCGTATTTGCATAACGTCATCAAATGGCATGTCGTGTGCGCTCGCGATCCTACGCTGACAGGAATTTAAAAGCACTTCTGGGAGGTTGAGTTGAGTACAGTATCTAAGCTTAATGGTTAATTCACTAATTGGAGCGTTGTCCTCACCGACGACCTACACAATGGCTAACTATTACTGTATATTACTCAGAGGAGAGATCTGCTGGGAATATGACCAAAATTTGCATACGGTCAGTTTCTGACACTAATGAGGCCAATTAGGCGGATGGCGCCCATGGCAACAGGGTTGTAATTGGTTGGCATGATGCATACGGGACGTATGTGGGTTGAGTCAATAATGTTTTTTGGAGCTGCCAGTGCATGATGCATCTGATGCCTTACCTTAATGCACCTCTGCAGATTCAGCGAGTACCTGAGGGTAAACCAGCCAGGATGAGACTGCGACAAAGCAGACCGGTAGTGTGATACCTGGAAAGCCACACACACACACAACATGCGGAGGAGCGTCCTGCACATGTACGCACACAAAATCTGCATACCCATACGACGCACACTTTTTTTTTTGTGGACGACAATAGTAGTCGCCTGACGTCTGCGCGCACCTAGCCAGAAATGGCGTCTCCCGCTCACTGTACTGTTCAGCCACAACACTTAAAATCTCGGTCTTCATTAAACAAGACAACAGCTCATTGTGGCCGTTGCCATGACAACAGGCCCTTCTATTTTTAAGCCGTGCCACTAATCAATTCCTGTTCTGCTGTCGCCCGAGGGAGGGAGGGGCGGTTCAGGAGGAGGGTGGGGGCAGAAGCAGGGGGCAAAGGGGAGGAAGTGTGTGGGGGAGCGAGTCTGAAGACAAAGAGACCAAATAAAGACAGCAACAAGATCTTTAAGATACCAAAGGAGGTGGCAGACGCAACAGTGGTTACAACGGCCTACAGTAAGGAAACACAAACCAGGCTTCCTCTTCGATTAGTAGCAGTGCTAACCAGAGGCCCGAATTAGTACACCGGTACCAAAACCACACAGAGGTGCAAACTCCAGGACAAAATTGTGAATGACACTGAAGCTTGATCTAAATCATCCAGACTATCATTTGAGAGCACTGGTGGCACTGAGTGCACACATGATATTAATATTACAAGTTTGTCACTTAGAAATACACATTTGACAGCAGATAAAGTTAAGAGATGGGTTATATGATGGGTTATACTCATTATTTCATAAAACTTGTAAGGTTTATGTTCAATCTGAACATTAAAAAGTAGGGTAACTTAGATTTCTATGAGAAATCAGGACAATATTAAGAGTGAATTTAGATTTTAATATTACATTAGTAAATGTTGAACTGATTAAGAAATGCTGAGCAAATATTAACATTTGAGAACATTTGAGAGCACTGGTGGCACAAAGTAGCACTGCACACATATTTGTGTTAATATTACGAGTTTGTCTCCTAGAAATACACATTTGACAGCAGTTAAAGTTAAGAGGGTTATATGATGGGTTTTATCCATTATTTCACAAAACTTGCAATTTTTTATATCTTTACGTGCAACTATTACAACCTCAACAGTAAAAAAGTAGGGTGACACTTGTTATAAGAAATCAGGACAATATTAAGAGTGAATTTAGATTTTAATATTGCATTAGTAAATGTTGAACTATGATTAAGAAATGCTGAGCAAATATTTACATTTGACACAAAACATTTAAGAGCACTACGTTAATATTATCTAATAAAATTTATTAATTAAAATTTAACAAAAGTTTGTCTTTAAAGGCCTGTGTACACCGGGAGGCTTTTTGTTTGTGTTTTCCATCGACATTTAACGCCTTGTGACTAAATAAAGGGCGCCAATGTGATCGTGTACACCAACGCGCAAAATGCCAGGCATAAGGCGTCTTTTTTTTTTTTAAATGTGCTCATTTTTATTTATTTTTTTTGCATCGAAACCTTCACCAATCAGATTGGCACTTTTGTTCACATGCACAGAGCTGCTAAAGTTACAGAGGTGCTCAAGCGCAAAACTGTCAATGCGAGCGCATATTGAAGAAGATGCCCAGAGGTGATATGAACGTGGAACTGCTTATTGCACTGCTAAATAATCATAACTTTCTTGAACCATCCTTGCTTGTTCGAATCGCCAGTAACTTTAACAACAAGCATGTCTTCTTTTTCTGTGTTACAAGCGGGTGTCAGAAGCTTAAAATAGTGTAGCACCATCAAACATCAAGGAGTGGTTTTTGCACACTCCTCTTTTCGACGCCAGTGAAAAATCGCTTGGGTTTGAATCCGGAAAAACGTCTCGAAAACGCTGATGATAAACCCAAACGACAAGCGTCCCGGTGTGTATGAGCCTTTTAAATACACATTTGACAGTAGTTAAAGTTAAGAGTATGAGAGCATGATCGGTTATATTCATTATTTCTCAAAACTTGTGAGGTTTTTTACTTTTATGTACAACTATTACAATCTAAACAACAAACAAAAGTAGGGTAACTTTGTTTTCTGACATTTATGAGAAATCAGGAAAATATTAAGAGTGAATTTAGATTTTAATATTACATTAGTAAATGTTGAACTATAATTAAAAAATACTGAGCAAATATTTACATTTGACAACATTTGAGAGCACTGGTGCCACAAAGTAGGCACTGCACACATATTTGCGTTAACATTACGAGTTTGTGTCTTAAAAAAAAAAGAATAACCTAATTAAAAATAATAAAATAAACAGGCCTGCCCTAGATATTTTTACCTAAATGACCAATTTAGATTACAAATCAAAAACACTGACTGAATCCTTTTTAGGAACCGGCATTTGCTGATTTTGATTCCAATCATGTTTTTTCATACGTCATATAAAAATATCAGGCTATTAAATCGATCGCTCCACTAAAATTATGTTAAAGTCATTAGTTTAAAGATTATGTCATAATGACTTATTTCCTCCGTCTCACTCGCAGTCAGCATCGGTTTGTGTCAACTCGTCTGTCAAACTGTGACTAGAAATATTCTTCTTTCATTTTGCTTCTTTGACAAAATGACAAAATCTGTAGGCACGTGTGGTTGCATGTGTTACCATGCCGCAAGTTAACAATTATTTGTTGCACATCAGGGGTCGATCACAGCGAACGCACTTTTCCATTCCAAAGATGTGCATTGCTGTCCATGTGGTTATAATTGTAATATACAGATTAACATTGTGATAACCATGTTTTGTAAAGTAATATGCCTACAGCTCTGGCTAACTTGAAACTGCGACCACAAGTTTCTCCTCCATCATTAAAAAATAGCCGTCGTCCTGACAACACAAATACTACAGGCACCTAAAGAGAAACCCTGCTCTTCTTTCATTTGATTGAAGAATGTAAAAGACGTGACTGACGTAACGCACTATTCCGCTCAGGGTTGAGTTTTATTTCAACCGCACGCACAGCGCGACAACAGCATAACGTGAGGCTCGCGCAAAACGGTTAATAAACCATTAAAAAAATGCCTTTCTCAACATAAAAAGCTTGTTCAGTGAACGGCCCCTTATGCAGCCAAACTTAAAAAATATATACAATTATATTTTTTTATCGTTTAACTGATACCATTATTCGGTTACAAACGAATGCTTTCGTTTAACGGCACTGCACATATTACAATAATATTACAAGTTTGTCTCTTAGAAATACTCATTTGACAGCAGTTAAAGTTAAGAGTATGAGAGCATGATCGGTTATATATTTATTATTTCACAAAATTTACAAGGTTTTCTACTACTATTACTAGATCTTTATGAACTATTACAACTTAAAAAGTAAAAAAAAAATGGCTAACTTTGATTTCTATGACACTTGTTATGAGAAATCAGGACAATAGTAAAAGTGAATTAGATTTTAATATTGCATTAGTAAATGTGATGAAAACAACGATTAAGTAATGCTGAGCAAATATTTACATTTGACACTGGTGCCACAAAGTTGGCACTGCACACATAATATTATATTAAGATTACAAGATTGTCTCTTAAAAATACACATTTGACAGCAGTTAAAGTTAAGAGTATGAGAGCATGATCAGTTATATTTAATAACAAACAGCATCATTTGTATAGGGCTGCACAATAAATCGTTTCAGAATCGATATTGCAACGTGTGTGTATCCACAACAGTCACATCCCAGGATATGAAATGTTGAGTTGGGATTATAGTCGATCAACACAACAGTTGAGAATACATGAGCGTTGTGGAGTCACTGAAAAGTAGAACCATAACAGAGTGAAACTTTATCGTTTGCATGCGTTTTAAAAACATTTTAAGAGAGTTTAAAGCAGGGCTGCCCAAACTTGGTTCTGGAGGGCCGGTGTCCTGCATATTTTAGTTCCTACCCCAATTAAACACACCTGAACCAGCTAATCAAGCTCTTTCTAGGTATACTAGAAAGCTCCAGGCAAGTGTGTTGAGGGAAGTTGGAGCTAAACTATGCAGGACACCGGCCCTTCAGGACTGAGTTTGGACACCCCTGGTTTAAAGCATTCAGGCACATAACTTTAATGAAGAATAATTGAATTACTAAATACTGAGCAATACATTGTTATTTTACATTTCATCACACATTTTCTGTACTTTAATACCATAAAGCACTGTATATTTTACTCTTTTTTTTTTCTTTGCTCTATTGTAATAATTTTAGCTTGCAATTTGTTAATTATTTTTATATACATGATTCACACCATTATACCACCACGATCAAGCTAAATGAATGATTTATTTCCAAATAGAGCTAGTCATGTGGTGAAATTGTATTCATATAACAATATACATTGCATTATATTGTTAGATTTTTCCAATATCGTGCAGCCCTATTTTCTACATTTATAGTCCGGTATAAAGGGTGGGGTTTTTTTATAAAAGAAAATGACTTTTCGTAGTTATTTGCTTTATTTTCTATTTAATTATGAGATTTAAATACTGCTTTTTAATGTCATTAAGCACTATTTTTAGCTGGATTAACTTGTCAGATGGTCAAGATAATAAATCACACTTTTTGATGTAAAAAAAGTATTTCCTAAACATTCAGAATAAAGAATATGGAGAAAAAAAAACATATTATTAAAATACAAATGACATCATATTTCATTAGAAACAAAATAGGAATCTGTTAAAGTTTTAAATTAAAAACTGAGTCTATTGTCACTTCACTTATGTCAGATTGTATGTTTTCTTGCACAGCTGGATGCTGAACTTATGAAAAATAACTGTTTGCATTGAACAAAACTGATTAGCTGATGTCCCACCAAATCAACAGCCAACAGAGGAGTCCACAGCCTTTTTCAATGGGTTATATTCACAATTTATATTAACACAGCAGTCAAAATAGGACAAATGAGCTCATGCATGGGACAAATTTTGGACCTGTCAGTGAGGGGTGGGTCTTTCGAACCACCCAAACCCCCCTCCCTGGCTACGGACCAGCTTTATGTACAACTATTACATTTTATTATCTCAACAGTAAAAAAGTAGGCTAACTTTGTTTTCTATAATATTTGTTATTGGGAATCTTTCAGTCTAATACCCAACAGAACAGCATTACTATCAGCAGTGACACCAATGTGACCTCTAACAAAAATCAGTCAAACTGACAGAAATTAAATTTATTTGCAATCTGGAGCCCTGTCTTGGATGCCAATGATTAATTGATAATCAATAAACTGTCGAAAATCCTTTAAATCGATACACCTTATCAATGTTTGATTAAGCATGAACTTATTAACGTGCATAAATCTGAGGCACATGTGTCTATTGTACTAAACCAACAGCAAACGAATGAAGTGAGCATACTTTATTTATTACTATTCACAATAAACTATATATTAAAAACTCTCCAGGGGATCAGTATATCGTCAAGGGTTGCTGTGTTGTGTTATGTTATGTAGTGCAACATCCACTGTGCACAGCATTATCAGATTGCTAATTATCCGAATATGATTAACAAATCATCTAACTACTAAACTTGAACATTTAAATCGCATGAACAATATAACAATATTCACATTTTGAGCATCTGTAAAGACAGAGGAAGTGGTCTAATAACTAAAACTGCAAAAGTCCTCAACATGGACATTGAGTAAACGCACAATATCAAACGCACATTTGAGAAGAAAATGACACACTAGTAACAAAAACTATTTGCACACATGCAAAAATGCAGTGGTTGGCAGTGTGTACATCTGAGAAGGAGCTATTGATATGTTGTATGTTAATAATTACATTTAATAAATTTAAAAACCTCAATTTCAGAGGTCGCCACAGCGGAATGAACCGCCAACTAAAGGAAACCCACGCCAACACGGGGAGAACATGCAAACTCCACACAGAAATGCCAACTGGTACAGCGGGACTCGACTAGCGACCTTCTTGCTGTGAGGTGACAGTGCTAAGCCACCATAATGAAATGAAGACAAGCAGTAGCCATTGATGTTCCATGTTATTTTTGTCAACCCACTATGGATTTTAATGGCTACTAATTTCAAACATTTTACAAAATATCTTCTGTGTTTAACAGACTAAAAACAAGCTCAAAAGGTATTAAACAATCTGAAAATAAGTAAATGTTAAATACATTTTCATTTTTAAGGGATCTACCCCTTTAAATGGAGAATTAATTTATTCTAACTGATAATGGGAATTTAAGGGAAACAAAGACAAACAAGATACCATTTGAGCATCGATAGTCATGTCGCAGGATTAGATCATTTATTAAAGATTAAAAGATAAAGACATAATATTTTTTATACAATGATGACCTTGTTATTTTTGTACTTGAATACTGTTAGACTCCCCAGAAAACCATAAAGCACTGTTTATTTATTAACTTCTGCTTGTAATTTATTATAATTTATGCGGATCCACTGCATAGAAAGGGACTTGACCATCTCAGTCAATCTAAATTAATGAAATCTTTTCAAATAGAGCTACATTCAAACCATCTGGTGAAATTATATACATGTCGCAATATATAATCGCAGTAAAACTAAATATCGTAATGTCAGATTTTCCAATATCACGAAGCCCTAGTGGAAACGGTCATCTCTATAATGCCAGCTGACCACAAAAAGCCAGGTTTAGGTTCTGCTGCTGGTCGTCCACTTCCAAACTACACCAAGGGATGAGGAAAAACCCTCAATAGGAGGATTTAGTAACAGAAGCAGCGACTGTAGACGAGCGGAGAGGATCTGAATAAAGCTACAGACCTATTTATACAAGATACAGACAGCCTTCAAGGTTAAGGAGGAACACAATCTAATACTCATGCCAGAAGAGAAAAAAAAATACACAAAGAGAAGAAACGTGGATATTTCTATCCAAAAAAAAAAAAAAGCATGAAGAGAAATAGCTCTGATACTCTCGAGCGGCTGAATGAATTTTTGAAAGACCATGCAATAGAATAACAATATTTTCAAAACCAATATAAGCAAGAAATACATGGTTCTTGTTTTTATGCAAGTCAATATAATTTAATTTATATAGGAGAGAGGGGCTAGTTACTTTTTAGTCTAATGATTATGTCTTAAGGTATTTAAGTGCAACATTTATCTGAAATAAAGACATTTAAGTACTATATTAAGTATAGAATAAAGCAGTCAAAATAAGTATTGAACAAGTCACCATTTTTCTCAGAAAACATATTTCTAAAGGTGCTGTTGACCTGAAACTTTCTGCAGATGTTGGTAACAACCAAAGAAATCAATTCATAGAAAGAAAACAAATTTAATTAGTTTACAAATGAAGTTATGCGTAATAAAATGAAATGACACAGGAATAAACTATTGAACACATGAAGAAATAGAGGTGTAGACAGGCAGTGAAAGCCCAGACAGCAGCTGAAATCTCTCAGTAGATCTTCAGCAACCCTCTGCCCTTCATCATTGTAAATAATATTAGCTGCTTCAGTCTAACATCTACATTTTCAGGATGATGAAGAAGAAACCAAAGTGGACATTTAAGCAGAACAATTATCCAAAAAACACAGCCAAGGAAACTCTCAAATGCTTTCAGAGAAAGAAAATCGAGCTGTAGAATGGCCCAGCCAATTACCTGACTTGAATCCAATAGAAAAAACAAAATAAAGCTCAGATTTGATAGACGAGACCATCTGGTGTAATAAATCACACCTGAGCAATGCATTTGACTTCATTCTCCATATGGGAGGCGTCTTTAAGCTGCCATCACCAAAAAAGTATTTTATATAAAGTATTAAATACATTTCAGTAGTTCAGTGCTTTCTCTTTGTGTCATTCCATTGCTATTACACAGAAATGTTAAGTGTTGTCTTTGTCTTATAACAAAAGTGTGCCTTTATTATTGACCCTCATGTCAGTGGTCTTTTATTGTGATCACCTAAATGTCTGCAAACTATTCCTAGAAGGTAAAGGAAAAGCAACTGTATCTGTGAAACTGGATTTCTGACTCCAACCTTAAAGCTAAAGAGATTTAGGCTTTGTAAACTTTCCTCCTTTGACAACAAGCATAGGTCACTGCTGTGCAACCAAAACATTTACAACTGAAAAGCAAATGTCCACAAATTCTGAAGTTAAGCATTATTGGGAAGAAGGTGGATAACTACGGGTCAAAGACAAGACATCAAACATGTGCAAAACTGAATGTACATACACAGAGAGCAATTTGAAAGCAAAATGTAATAACTTTCTGATGAAAATAAGATATTATTTTAATATTTGGTCATTCAGGTAATTCTTAGTAGATCATAAAGTGTAAGTGACTGTACTACATTTTTGAGCCTGGACCACAAAACCAGTCCTACATAAGTAGGGCTACACGATATTGGAAAAAAAAAGACATTTATATTTATACCACAATAAATATTGCACTAATCACTTTAAAATCAATGGGTTTACTCACTTTTTTAAAAAGTCAACTAATCGCTTTGAAAGGAACATGTTTACTCACCTTTGTTAAAAGTAGTCAACTAATCGCTCTAAAATTAATAGGTTTTACTCACTTTTTAAAAAAATCAAGTCAACTAATCGACTTAAAAGAAATGTTTACTCACCTGTTTTTAAAGTAGTCAACTAATCACTTTAAAATAAATGGGATCAATCTCTTTTTTTATGTGAACTAATCACTTTAAAATCAAAGGGTTAACTCATTTTAGGCAAAGTCAACTTTACGCTTTAAAAGCAATGTTTAATCAGCTTTGTTAAAAGTAAAGTCAACTAATCCCTTTGAAATCAATGGGTTTACTCATTATTTTAGATAAAGTCAACTAATCACTTTACTTAAATAACGAGTAAACCCATTGATTTTTAAAAGTCAACTAATATCTTTAAAAGGACCGTTTACTCATCCTTTTTAAAAGTAAAGTCAACTAATTGCTTTAAAATCAATGGGTTTACTCATTATTTTAGATAAAGTCAACTAATCGCTTTACTTAATGAGTAAACTCTTTGATTTTAAAGTGATTACTTGACTTTACCTAAAATGAGTAAACCCACTGATTTTAAAGCGATTAGTTGACTTTACTTTTAAAATGGGTGAGTAAATGTTCCTTTTAAAGTGATTAGTTGACTTTACCTAAAGTAACGAGTAAACCCTTTGATTTTAAAGTCAACTAAATGCTATAAAAGGAACATTTACTCAACCTTTATAAAATTAAAGTCAACTAATGGCTTTAGGATCAATGGGTTCACTCATTATTTTACGTCAAGTCAACTAATGGCTTTAAAAGGAAGGTTTACTCACCTTTTTTTTTAAATAAAGTTTTATTATAACACATTATTTTGAGTAAATAATTGTATAAATGTACAATTAATCTTTTAATTTATTTTGCCCAAATGGCTTAAATTTGCTTCAAATTATTACTGTCACAGGCCTTAACAGGCAAATAATAAACTTTCACGCTAAGGTTAAAATTGTTTAATTACTCCACTATGCTGTTAACTAATGTCTGGTCAACTATAATCCAGACTACATTGGAAATCCCTGCAATGTGACTAGACTCGCACATTGTAATATAGATGCTAAAATGATATATTGCGCAGCTCTAGTAACAAGGGTATGTTTTTGGCAATTACCAAAACTACATTGTATGAATCAAAATGACTTTTTGTGAGCCAAAAATCATTAGATTAAGTAAAGGACAATTCTGTTTTCAAGGAATATGATCAACTGTAAATATATCAAAACTGATTAGTAATGTGAGGTTTTCCTCACTTAAACAATATTAAAAGCTGACTTTCTCAGTATTTTGATTTTTTTTTGAACCCTCAGATTCCAGATTTTCATAGTTGCATCTCTTCCAAATTCCGACCTATCCTAATAAACCATACATCAGTGGAAAGCATATTTACTCAGCTTTTAGACAATGTATAAATCTCGATTTCCAAAAACTGACATTTATGACTGGGTTTGTGGTCACATTTTACATAAAGTAAAAATGGATTCATCTTTTCACATTCAACTCATGCGTTTGACTTAATTCTGATGCTTGAAAGAGCTTTTTCATTTCTGACCCTTCTCTCTAATGATGATATTTCAGAACAGAAGTCGTGCAGCATGGTTTGTCAGCTCGTGCTTGCTTTTAGGGGTATGAGCAATCCCTGCAGCATGCACAAATGCAGAACATGTTTGTTTTAAGCATTGCCGACTGAACTGATGTCATTCCCGGTATGAATTAGTCTCCTGTTCCTTTAAAACACACACACACACACACACACACACACACACACACACACACACACA
>CAIGQZ010004625.1:817164-833162 GCA_903798205.1 Danio tinwini
ACACACACACACACACACACACACACACACACACACACACACACACCGACATGACCAGTGCTTTATCAAGTTGAGATAAAATCTGCAGAGGCTCCCTTCTGACGCTCAAAGTAATGGGCACACAGACATACACTTGGGGAAAACATGATTTCCACCAAGAAAGCGGAGCTCTGGAAAAGCAGATAGGCTTGGAGAGATGGACTATACACTACACACCAGCAAAACTTGAAGAAAACCTACATTTCCATGTTCACTCGAGCTCGGCTGAAGAAAGATCACAGTGATTTCAGCAAAATGACCTGAGAATCAAAGGCCTGTGGGCTGAATGGAGGGATATGGAGAGGATGCTTATATGTGCTAAGGTTCAATTTGTTAATCTGCTAAACACAGTAATAAGACAAAGAGGCATTTGTGCAGGGATTATGGGAATTGAATCTTGCACTTGCGCATGTACGGAGAGTCAGCTGTAATTCTCATCAAGGTTAACTAGCACAGGTACAGAAGCTTTTGGAGATTTCCTCGAAAGGTAGCAAGTCCGTTGGTTTTGTTTACTGTTGTGTTGTTGCATTTATGCTTCTGCTGCATGATATTGGAAAAACTAACATTGCAATTTTTTTTTATGCAATACATGTACACTACCTGACAAAAATTTTTTCGCCAATCCAAGTTTTAGGAACAACAAATATTAACTTGACTTCTAGCTGATCATTTGGTATCAGAAGTGGTTTATATGAAAGGCAAAGGCCTCTAAATTACACTTATTTTAACAGAATAAAATATGATTTAATGACTTTGCTTAGACAAAAGTCTTGTCACTTAACAGAAATAAATGTAGTATAGAATATAAAGTCATAGTGAAGTGGACAAAGAATGAATATTGTGTATGACTCCCGTGAGCTTAAAGGACTGCATCCATATATCTCTGCAATGACTCAAATAACTTATTAATAAAGTCATCAGGAATGGCAAAGAAAGCATTTTTGCAGGACTCCCAGAGTTCATCAAGACTCTGGATTTATCTTCAATGCCTTCTCCTTCACCTTACCCCAGACATGCTCAATAATGTTCATGTCTGGTGACTGGGCTGGCCAATCATGAAGCACCTTGACCTTCTTTGCTTTCAGGAACATTAATGTGGAAGCTGATGTATGAGAAGGAGCGCTATCCTGCTGAAGTATTTGCCCTCTCCTGTGGTTTGCACTGTAATGGGCAGCACAAATGTCTTGATGTCACTTATGCATGTGCACACTCAACAGCATAGTATATGTATTTAGTGTCATCCTAAATGTAACACTAACGTATTTTTTACTAACCGGAAATTCAAACCGGTTCCCAGATGACGTTTGATGGTTGCCAGATTAGTGAAAAAAATGACCAAACTACCAAATAATACCTGCCATGAGTATAAACACATTCGCCATCCAGAGGCAGTATAATCACTGCTTTTCACAATCCCAAATAAATAATCCAACATCAATGCCCGAAAGCTCTGCCCCTTCCACCACATAAGCAGCAGCTGTTGAGTGCATGAAGTGAACATTTCCACACTTCTTTTTAACGGTTGAATAAGTGCATCATCCAGGTATTTAACGTGCACTTATTATTTTTAAAGTTTTCAGTGTGAATGCACTGCTTACACCATTTATACTACAAAATAGTGCTTAAGCATGCGATCTGGGATGCATCTAATAGCATTGTAGGGCCCTGGAAAGACAAACCTCTGACCTTGCTCCATAAAGCAAGTTTTAGAAAACAGTACCATTACACTTCATTCTGTGTAAAAAGGTTACACTAAACCAAAGTATACAATGTGTTCAGTATACAGGCATGCATGAGAGCTCGAAAACCACAACAATGGCAGACTTCAGGAGCTTATGTGCAAATTTGTGTGGGGTTTTCTCTACAAAATTCACACTGCCAACTATTGGTCTGGCATGCAGAATACAGCTATATAAGTCATAATAAAATGACACCCGTTTATGAATAAATTTTTTTCTAATGCTTGGAAAAACCTTCATTTTTACAGCATGATTTGTAAACAAATCCTTAAAGAGACAGTTCACACAAATTCTGTAATTTTTTTCCTCATCCTCCACTTGTTCCAAACCGGTTTGAGTTTCTTTCTTCTGTTGAACACAAAAGGCATATACAGATGAAGTCCGAATTATTAGCCGACCTTTAATTTTCATTTTGTTTTGAAATATTTCCCAAATGTTGTTTAACAGAGCAAGAAAATTTTCACAGTATTTCTGATAATATTTTTTCTTCTGGTGAAAGTCTTGTTTTATTTTGGCTAGAATAAAAGCAGTTATACAATTTTTAAAAACCATTTTAAAGGTCAAAATTATTAGCCCATTTCAGCTTCATTTGTTTTCGATAGTCTACAAAACAAACCATCGTTATACAATAACTTGCCTAATTACCCTAACCTGCCTAGTTAACCTAATTAACCTAGTTAAGCCTTTAATTGTTACTTTAAGCTGTATAGAAGCGTCTTGAAAAATATCTAGTCAAATATTATTTACTGTCATCATGGCAAAGATAAAATAAATCAGTTATTAGAAATGAGTTATTAAAACTATTTTGTTTAGAAATGTGTTGAAAAAAATCTTCTCTCCGTTAAACAAAAATTGGGGAAAAAATAAACAGGGGGGGCTAATAATTCAGGGGGGCTAATAATGCTGACTTCAACTGTATACTAATGAAGGCTGGAATAAACAGCCATTCTCTTCCATAGGATTTTCTTTTTGTTTCTACTGTGGGGGTAAATGGGTTTAACTTTATATTGTGTTTTTATTTTGTGCTCAACAGAAGAATTCATAAAATATTAAAATCATTTGCAAGTAAATGGTGAAGAAATCTTCCTTTTTGAGAGAACTATCCATTTAAAGAGAAACGTGTGGAAAATTGATGAATTTCTGTGGAACAGAATTCTTTTGTTATCAATTAAAGTCAATAAGATCAAAGCATAAAAAATTGCATAAAAAATTCTGCAAATCAAAGTAAATCACAAATATCAGACAACAAATGATGGCAGAATTTAAATTTTTAACTGCCCTGTTAAAGCTTTGTTGCAACTGCACACTGCCCTTGCCAGATTTAACCGCAATAAAAGCATGTTTATGACTGCATAGTCAAAATAAAAGAAACATTTCGAAGACTACTTTAGCTTAAATAAATGATGCAACGCCATACACAATGTCAGGCCCATCAACTTTAATAGACAAACTAGCCCCCAGGCCATGAAAACTAAGATGGTTCCACAGAGAAAAGCGTCAGATGGGTTCCGCTTGCTCTTTCATCTTGCACTGAATTAAGTGTTCCAGCAGTCCTTCGATCAGCTCAACCCGTCACACAGCTCCAGAAACAAGCACAGCCGGAGAACCCCGCGCTACAAGAGCCACCTATCTAGGGACCCGCCGTCTATACCTCCCTCTGTAATCATAAAACGGGTCTATGCGCTTCATATTCACTCACAGCTTCCGTCCCGCTACAATGCAAGATTGCGGAATGATGAAAACAGCTTGGTCTGAATCAATACTTCTGAATTTTTCAACCAGAGCCAATACCTGGACCTGCCGCAATTAATGCAGTCCACACCTCATCTTCAGAGAAATCCCACTTGAGAGACGTCGAGCAAATTAACAACAATCCAGAGCTCTCGTGACAGCCAAGATTCGTGAAGCTTGAAAAACTCATCTATTGGACGACTGGGATGGCCAGACACGATTCACGAGGGGGAAAAGAATTAAGAAAAGACGACCACCAGAAATCCCAAAAACAAAACATCAAAAACACAACTTCTGACACACATTCTTCAAGAATCAATGTGTCGTGCAAAAAAAAGGTATTGATTCAAACTATAACCATATCTATACAGTCCAAAATATACTAGAATTTATCAAAAGTAGGCTGCATGATATTGGAAAAATCTGATATTGCGATATTTTATTTTTTCTGCGATAGGGCTGTGTATTGGCAAGGGCCTCACGATATGATATATATCACAATACATGGGTCACAATACAATATATCACGATATATAGCGATACAATAAATATTGTGATATATTGCAATAGTTTGTATTAGTATGCATGTCACATTATATTGACAACTTGATAAAGTCGGCAGACAAATTAAAATTCCAATTCCAATTTATTTTCCATCCATTGCAATTCATTAGAACTGCACAGTGTGATTGAACAGAGAACTATAAATATTGCAAAGCTTACAAATGGCATTTTTGTCTAATTCAGTACTCCCTGGTATAGCGTTAAAACCAAAGTGCAGCCACACGTCAGCTCTAAAAGCTGGAGGCACCTTTATATTTTTCGACATGCTCACTTTTGCATACTTTTGATACCGAACTACTTGCCGTTTTGTTGATCGCAAGTTAGCGACATCTACAGGAGCGGAGGAGGAGGTCGTTTGGCACAACTTGGATCGATACTTGAGGTTAGACTATCGATACACAATCGTAAAAGAAATTATCGCGATAGCTAGATGTATCGATATTTTTGCACAGCCCTATTCTGCGATGAATATTGTGATATGAATACATTTCACAAGATATTTTGAATAGCACTATTTGACGGTTTTCTAACAGTATTCCTGTACAGCAATTGAATAATCACAATGAAAAAAAAATGCTTTTCTTACTTTGTTTTGTCTTGTTTCTGGTCCAAACATCAAAAAAATTCTTTGAGCAAGTAAAAATATGGTTTTATTTTCAAAGTCACAATCAAAAAAGTCAGAATTAACAGTTTTTCCTTAAAACAAGCTAAATTATCTGCCAGTAGAGTACATGAAATAATCTTTTAGCTTTGAAGTGTAGATATTATGTAGAAGTATAGATGTTCATACTTCTGCGTTGAGCAATCGATGTGATCCACGGCACATGCCTTGCACGGAGTCGTGCATTTATACTTCTGCATGCTGTTTGTGTTGGTCTGCAATAACACGTCTGAAACACTAGCTAAAAGTAGGTTATGTTCCTCTGTGTCGAGTTTCTTTGCAGGTGTCGTTTTTCCTAAATGCTACTGTAATGTACAAGTAGCTAAAGCTCGCTCATTCAGTGGCGGAAATCGGCGGACAACTTTAATTATAAGGTAAACACAACACAAAAGTTTCCATCTGGAGCTCCTTCACGGGACTCGACACTTGTAAACACTCACTCCATCAGGCTTGCGGCTCTCAGCACAGCCCACTCGTCACCGCTACCAAGCCGACCAATTACAGAGCTTGTGCTACGTGTCGTTGCGAGGTGTAATTACATTTTTTGAGTTGCGCGTCAACGTCTGCGTCAGCCATGGCAAGGGCTATGTGACAGCATAGATGCGTTGGGAAATACACGTGCACTTAACACGGAGGTATAAATCAGCCTTAATTTTATTTACATTTTTTTGTAGTTATTTATTCTATTTATTTATTCAGGGACAATGTACAACATGACATGTTGTGCCAGAGTTGGCTATAAAGCAAATTTACATCTGTAGTCCCTGGGCAGGAAGTTGTAACAAGTTCAACAATATAAAAAAATTGTGAAAAAATTTACACTTACAGTACAATAAATACATCATAATCAATAAAATAAAATCTGTTCAGTTGTTGCATATTTGATTTTCTTTAAGCCAAACTTTAAGAACAGTTTTAAATTAGCGCTTGTTGTGTGTATTGCCTCAAAAAAATCTAAAAAAATCTATTTGACAATTGGGATGGTCGGACATGATCCATGAGGGGAAAAGGAATAAAAAGGCAACAACCAGAAATCCCAAAACCAATAAAAATTTATAAAACCATCATCTCCAGTTTCTTCTGACACACATTTGTCAAGAATCAACATGTCAATGCGTCCTGTAAAGAAACGTATAGATTCAAACCACAGACAATCTAAAATATACTAATATTTTTTCATAGAACATAAACTATCAAAACAGTAACTTTTATTATCTCACCTGGCAACACAATGTGGTAATCAGATGTTTTAGGTTTCTGTCATTTGTATTTTAGCTTATTTTTGCTAGTTAAACAGTTTTCTCCTTAGGTTTCTAATATCCTTTCGTTTGTATAATTAGCACTTCTGGTGTGTATTGCCTCTTTTGTTGAGTCACTGAATTCCTCTACAATTGTAAGTCACTTTGGACAAAAGTGTCTGCTAAATTACTAAATGTAAATGCAAAACTCATAAATCATGTTAACTGTATTTCAGCAAAGTTGTAAAAGACATGAATGGTGGTCAAGAATCATAACGCTTGAAAAAAAAAAAACCTATTCAACGATTGGGATGATCAGACACGATCCACACAGGGGAAACTAATAAAGCTACCAGAAATCCCAAAATCCCCCAAAAACATCATCTCCAGTTAAACTTCTGACACACATTCTTCAAGAATCAACGCAAGAAGGCCGTCATGTCGTTTCTTGCTGCTGTTTATCCAGCTAAAGCATCAGGGAGGCCCTCTAATTAAACTTCACAGGAAGCCATTCATCTGGGCTGATTGTTTCTGCGTGGGGTTTAATAAGCCTTGCATGAGGCCCGCAGAACGCAGCCTCCCCATTCAGGTGTTAACAAGATCGGCACACCAACATACAAGCCGCGCACTACAGTCGGATGAAACATTCCCTCTCCGCACCTTCTCGCTGTGCCCACCTAAGATCTCACAACTAAAATGGTGGAGAATAATTAATCAGCGACTGACAGAGCAGAGCGGAAAAAGCTCCCGAGTCAAAGGTCCCCGTGCAACTGACGACCACCAGGATTTTAGAAACCTCGAATGCATTGCACGAGGATAGAAACAGCAGTTCTGAGATCCAACAGAGACTGGTATCAAGTCCGGATTGGCTTACAAACCATAGAAATGTGATCTATAAACATGGAGTCTTCCTTTTTCATTCCTTTTCCATTTTGAAATGGACCGTCTAAAGACTTAACGGGGGAATAAGGACGAATTTTCATGTATTAAAATTGCTTTTTTATTGCCAATGTGAGAACAGCTTGTAGCAAGACGTTTCCTAACTTTATTTCAGGCGGTCCGTGAAAGCCTGTAGACTGATTTTACTTTTGTGCTGAGGAAAACCTAAAAGGTGACGTTGTGTTTCCATTCTTTAATACGAAACAAATGGTTCAAGATAATTAATGGCAAACTATTCTTGACTGTAATGTCTTACAAAGAAAGCCATCAACTCATATCTATAATCTATATTGTATAAAATATGCTGATATTCTTCATTTAAAATGTGTCATTTTTTTTACTTCATCCTTAGACGCAATGTGGTTATCAGTAGGGCTGTGCAATTAATCGAAATCAAATCGCAATTTAAAATGTTAATTAGTTAATTAGCGGTTGCAAAATAAAATATATATGTATATATAAACATAACGAATAACATCTGAGGTGAAATGCTTCAAAAATAATCCGCTATGCATCAGAAAATTTAATATGCTAAACTTTCTGCGATGGTGTAGTTAGGCTTCGCAGACATGGTATCGGTTGTCATGAACTATGCCATTACACGAGAAGAAACGATTGAATCTTGTGTCAAGCACTCATTTTTTGCTTAAGACTCCCCACAAAAGGAAGTTTTTAGGAGCTGTCACAGAATTTTTGCCACGGCTTACAGATTGTTTTGAAGCTTCAATTAAAATTTAAATCAGCTTGAATTAACTCATAAATCAAAATCGCAATCGCAATATCTGTATAAAAAAAATAAAAATAAAAATAATAAAACCACAATTAGATATTTTCCCAAAATCGCTATTAGGTATATGCTTTATTATTTCAACTTATTTTATCTAGCTGCAAAGGCAAAATTTCAAAAATGTAAAGATTTCCTGTTAAGTTTCTTATCTAATATTCATTCATTTTAACTGTATTTCAATAAAGTTGTAAAAGACGAAAAAAAAAAAAAAAACGTTTGATGGACGTTTTACATGCAATGAAACTCAAAAGGTCTAATATTCTGACTTTATCATTTAAGGATATGATTTATTGCGAAAAATTGCATACAAAAAATTTGCACATAATTTGTGTATATTCATATGAATATATAAAATACACACACATACATGTACAGAAAATAATTCTATACATTAATTTATACAAACTTACTCAATTATGGTTTGCAAACTATTTTTATTCATTCATTCATTTTGTTTTCAGCTTAGTTCCTTTATTAATCTGGGGGCGCCACAGCGGAATGAACCGCCAACATATCCAGCATATGTTTTACGCAGCAGATGCCCTTCCAGCTCCAACTGGGAGATTATCTTCATCGTCACTTTAGTTTAATCTTAGGTAATTGTAAATTCTTAGTTCATGTTTAATAACTCATTAAAAGTCATAACTCCTATTTAATATAGTTACTATAAGAAATAAGTACAGTTTTATTTTTTAAACTACCAATGACAATACTTTTGTAACAAATAGCCATTTCTTACAGTCGATGTTGTTGCATTAACTAACGTTTAAGAACGTTTATAAGCCTTTTGCAATTGAATTTATTTCGAAATATTTATATACAATACACAAACATGTACAATTCTTTTTGTTATTATACATGTCAAAATAGCCATTTCTTGCAGCTTATGTCTGTATTGTGATGAAAGTTTCAACACATACTGTATTAACATTTGCTGCCACCAAAAAGCCTAGTAAAAATAAATAAGCATTAAAAAAATTACTGAATTATATATAAACATGAATACATATGCAAATATATTTTAAAGTAAACCTAAAAAGGGGCATCACTGTGGCGCAGTGGGTAGCATGATCAGCAAGAAGGTCGCTGGTTCGATTAACATCATCCATATCAATTAGTATCATACAAGCAACCGACAAAGCTTCACACCCTCAAAGGATTTTCACTTGGGAAGACTTTAAATAAACTTAATGTTTCTGTTTAAGAAGTAATTATGCTGATTTCTTTCTTTTCAAAACATTCAGGTCTTAATTTGACATATACATGGGTCATGAAATGAGCACTGATTTTGAGTAGGTGTCAATCCGACTGACTGTATAACCAATGAAAAAAAAAAAAGGAAGATTTGGTATACGCATACGGATTAAGCGATATGACAAAAATCCTGATAAAAATATCTAGTAAAATATATACAATTTCTGTAAATTCAACCAATTAATAGTTCATATATTGACCCTCATATAAAGAACAATTTTTATTATTTTTTTTACATTTTACATGCTCATATTTCTCACTTTATTTAAAATTCAAGGCAAATGTTTAAAAATCGTAGTAATATAAAATAGTTCAGGTTAATAAGTTATAAAACACTTGTCAAAAACTATTG
Source organism: Danio tinwini (assembly GCA_903798205.1). NCBI lineage: Eukaryota > Metazoa > Chordata > Actinopteri > Cypriniformes > Danionidae > Danio > Danio tinwini. The sequence continues at coordinate 826,469 of CAIGQZ010004625.1, forward strand.
ATTACCAGTCAAACATAAAAATAAAATGCAACATGCAAACACTACTTCACTGAAAAAAATGGTTCACTTGAAATTGTTGCGAACGTTTTATATCGGCTGAATTTAAACAAACAAACGCAAACAAAGCGTTTCAAAATTCCAACTTTCTCACAATGCTGTTATTTCATGCATCCCCATAATGGCGTGTAATACTGTGTTCACACCAGACGGAAATAAATCAAGCTATTTGCGCAAAAATAGTTTGGCGCTGTGTCTGAGTCTATGTTAGCCATTTAGCAACGAAGCTACAATGCGATGATGCGAAGCCACGTCTACTGTGATGTGAATTTGATACGCTTCATTCGCACATCAAATTCACTTCACAATAAAAGGTAGATTCGCATGGACTTCATTTGCGCGTTAAATTCACTTCACAATAGACGTGGATTCGCATGGACTTCATTTGCACGTCAAATTCGCTTCATTTGCACATCAAATTCACTTCACAATTGACGTGGATTTGCATCATCGCACTCTAACTTAGTTGCTAAATGGCTAACATGGATTTTGAGAGAGTAGCTGTGTTTATGTGCTTTAGGGAGGCTAAAAAACAGCGTAGATTTGTTCGGCACCGAGTCTGAGTCCACTAGATCCTTTCAGAGATGCACCCAGCTCTGTAAGATCATCAACTCCTCTGGAAACTATACCTGGATAATAAAAGCTTTCAGCAGTGCTTCAGACTGAGCCGAGCCCAGTTGGATGAGCTGTTGTCCGATGTCAGCAGGAGGATTTCCCCTCAGGATACCAATAAAAGGCGCTACATCATAATCAGGCCCATATGAGAGCAAGCTCCTGATTGGTTAACGCAGATTGAATATGCAATAAAGTTCAGCACGTCAAACACACAAAAACGCTCAACTCGTGCTGCTGCTCGTGCTGCTCCAATCATGTCGTTCGAGCCGCAGGATGTTTTTGCTTTTGACTTAACATGCAAATCACTCACGCTTGACGCTTCATCCACGTCTGGTGTGAACGCACCATAATATTGCGCTCATATAAATGATGAAAGTGGCACCCTAAATTTAACGATATATAGAGCATACTTTGAAACAACATACTTTTTATTTTGTCTATATGATATATTGTCATTTCAAGTTTTATCAAAAGACGAACGAACACTGCTTGACTATGTGAATTTAGCCTAAAGAAAACACTGAAACCAAATCCCAAATGCATAATGCCTGAATAATACTTAATTAAACCATTATAATCACTTAAACCCGTATTCTACATGTTACTAAGTTTCTCAAATTTGCAACCGTAACTTCAAACCACAAATCAAGTACAAATCAAAACATTCCTTTAAGCATCTGCCTGGCGAATTTCTCGATGATGTCAAAGGGAATGTCTGAGGTAATGATGCTGTTCATTACACCCTGCTTTTATAAAGCCAAAAGACATTTGGCCATATTGTTTCCAAAACCCATAAGCCTTATCTGGGAAAAGGGCACACTGCAGCCCCTAGCTTACCCAAGAGCCAATGAATCAACCCCTTTTGGACCTGACAGTTTGGTCCTGAGGGTCTTTTTTTTAAACCCACTATCACACAAACACCAAAAATCCAACATTTCCTCCTTGTTTCACCTGGCTTTAAAACAGCAGTGAAGGTGCGTTGAAGGGTAGGAGATCAATGAGAGGACATCTGAGTGTCAATGCCCCGCTTCGCCTCTCAGGACTGTCGCAGTGAGGGTTCGTTTTACAAAACTAGCACAACTTCGGTCCACATCATCATATTGCACTGCCGTAAATCTCATGGCGCATGTTTACAGAGCAAGTCGTTTTGTTGTGTCTACTCAAACCGTTTGCCAAAGGGGCACTGCTAATTCCAAACACTACCTTTTCTGACCATTCAGCAGGCCTGAAAGCCTGCCAAGCCAAGTACTCTTTCTGATCCAAGAGTCAATATCCAGTTCTAAATGCGATTTCTCTCTCAAACTTCTTCAACGGGATGATCTTTTATTGTAGACCATCCCATGATTGAATTGAGGTCGAGTTAAATGCAAAATATAACATAACATCTACAATCATGTGTCTCTGTATTTAAAAATCTGTACTTGACATCCTCATAAAAGACATAAATCAACCAAAAATTACATATCTATAAGCATTCAACCACTTTAACATGACATTTTAACTTTTGTAATATAGCATTGTCAAAAAGTATTAACTTTAGTACCAATCGGAACTGAAATTTTAAAAAAATTGTCACATCGCTAGCATACGCAATGTTAAGTTTGTATTATAATTTTTCATTTGAATGTGTTTTTGATGCCTGTGATTGTATAAATGACCCTAAAAGCATTCAGGCATAATAAATTGCAGCATTTGTAACTTCAACAATGATTCATTTTATTGAATTATTTTTATTTTATCATTCAGTTACTGTACTTGAATACTGTTAGACTCGGGGAAACGATAAAACAGTTTTTCAATTGTATCTTTCTCTTGATTGCATTTATAGATTGTTATGCATGAAAATACTCACAACATGCAAATACAGAAATGCACTGCAAATAGCAGACCACATCGAAAGTGTGTCGGGGGAGCCCAAAAAGTTTAAAGATTGTTTATTAGATTTTATGGAGATGCACTCCCCCTACAGAATCATCCCAATCGATCTAACATTATACGTTTTTTTCCAAATAGAGACATTTAAGTTATCTAGGTCTGGGCCATATGGCAAACATGCAATCTTGATTAATTCTTTTCCATATTGAACAATAACGACATACATTTTAATTAGATGTTAATGCTTCCAGATTTAAAAGAGCATCTGAACAATGACTGAAACCACCAAAATGAGAGGGTCCATTAAATAGCATAACCTGTTTTCAGTATCCGATAATGTTTGGCGGCCGAAAATTTGGCACATGTCTAAATATCAACACACTTCTAGATTTCCATTGTTGTATATTTCTGCAGTGCGATTGGCTTAGATCAATATAGATTTAAAAAATCCAGAGCTTATAGTTATCAACATACATTTTATCGTGATTCGATATAATATTGTTTATCGGCCCTAATGTTATCTGGTAAAATTGTATTCATTTCGTAAAATAAAAAACATTTGCAATGCTAGATTTTTCACAATATTGTGCAGCCCGACTATACAAAAGTTGTTTTTTTTTTCGGATTATTAAAATGCATTCTAAGAAAAAAGGGTTCTGTAAAAAAAAAAAACTGTTTACTAAAAGGTTTATTAAGGAAACTCAAATAACTCCCATTCTACTGCATCACTCCAACAACACTCTTTATTCCAAGAGTCAATATCCAGTTCTAAATGCGATTTCTCTCTCAAACTTCTTCAATGGAATGGACGATCTTTTATTGTAGACCATCCCATGATTGAATTGAGGTCAAGTTAAATGCAAAATATAACATAATATCTACATTCATGTGTCTCTGTATTTAAAATTCTGCACTAAACATCCTTATAAAAGACATAAATAAACCAAAAATGACATCTATGAGCATTTGACCACTTTAACATGACTTTTTAACTTCTGATAATATCGTTTAATCGGCCCAGCCCTAATGTTATATGGTGAAATTGTATTCATATCGCAAAATAAAAAATATTTGCAATGCTAGATTTTTCCCAATAATGTGCAGCCCGACTTTAAGTGTTTTTAATAGCTTTTTAAAATTTTAATAGCTTTTTAAAAGCTTTTTTTACACAACCATTTTTTTCTCTTAGAATGAAGAGTGTTGTAATAATCTAAAAAACATTTTTCCATTATATAGATCCAGGGAACCAATGTGGTCAAATGAGAAATTTTACATTTAAAATAGGGCTGCACAAAAATCATTTCAGCATCGATATCGTAATGTGATCATTCGCAATAGGGGTATTTGCAATGTTGAGTTTGTATTATAATGTATCATTTGCATGCGTTTTTGATGCCTGTGATTGTAAAAACATTCAGGTATAAGAAATTGTACCATTTGTGACCTTATCTTTAGATTAATTTTATTTACTTATTTTTATCATTCAGTTATTGTACTTGAATACTGTTAGACTCTGGGAAACGATAAAACACTTTTTCAATTATAACTTTGTCTTGATTGTATTTATAGATAGTTATGCATGAAAAAAACTCATGCAAATACAGAAATACACTGCAAATAGCACAGACCACAAGGAAAATGTGTCAGGTGACCCCAAAAGGTTTATATATTGTTTATTAGAATTTATGAAGAAGCAAATTGTAAACATTAATTTATCAGTCTCTGACTAAACACGTGCATGAAAATACAACAAATGCAAGTACAGAATTGCACTGCAAGTAGAACAGACAACAACGAAAATGTGTCAGGGGACGGCAAAAATGTATAGATTGTTTACTAGTTTTTATGAAGATGCACTCCCACTGCAGAATTATGCCAATTGATCTAACAGTATAAATTATTTCCAAATAGAGATATTAAGTCATGGTGAAATTGTATTCATATCACAATATATATCACAAAATAAAAGACACAATGTTAGATTTTTACAATATCGTGCAGCCGTAATTTAAAAGTATACCGAAATCTAAAAACATATTTGCCCTGAATAAACTCTGACCCTGACTGACATTACATGGAGCTAAAGAAACTAAGGATGCACCGATCCCAATACGTGGATCGAATATCGGTTGGAAACCACATATTTTTGCTGGATAGGGTATTGGCCAGCTGGTACCGATACAAATCCGATCTTGGCGCTGTATTTTGTGTTTTATAAGCCAACTAAGCAATGAAGTAGGAATCAACTAAGAATTATATAGGCCTACTATATCCTTAATGTTCTGAAACCATTCTATAGTTTAATGTGAAGCACAGATGAATATTCAAGAGCTTAAATTTATGTTCACTTGTTTATCATTCGCCATTCATTCACAATTCAAACTGAAAGTTGCTTTCATGACAACACGAAAAACTCTCCAAGACTATTTGTTCCTGTTAGTTTAAATCATATTATCTAAAAAAAATAATAATAAAAAAATAAAATAAAAATAAACAAATTAAAAATAATAACAATAAAATAAATAAAAATAAATAAAAAAAAGAATCGCAAAAATCATGTCATTTACCTACAAATAAATTGCTGATATTTTTTTTCTTCAGCTGAACACACAAAAAAAAGATGTTTTGAAGAATGTGGTCCACATTGACTTGCATATTTTTATGTGTGTTCAGCAGAAGAAAGAAATTCATACAAGCTTTGGAAAAAAAAATGGTCAAAATATAACAAAATTAAAAATTATCCCTTCAAATCAAACAAATGCACACTAGTATAGCCTTATATTATAGAAAAAAGCCTGCATTGAGCAAGGGAAAGCCAGCGTTGTGCCCAAGCACCTGTTCTAGCGTAAGATCTGGTGTGCAGCAGGTCTAGGCAGAACAGGTACTCAAACAGCTACCTCTAAAGCGTGACAGATCTATGATGAAATCTACATTGATAACTTGAGTCTTTGCTCAGCTCAGTGTACTCCATCTTATCACCTGGCACCGCACTTCACAGGTTTCGTGGGCTTAACAAAACCAGACAGTCACTAGCAATAAGGTGCCCATGCACCATGGAAATTAAAGAGAACAAACTGCGTAAAATCCCTTCACAGGCGATGGCCATAAGCTCGGGTGCGCCGACTAAAGTGATGAATAGTCCAAAAAAAGGTAGAAAAATAAATACCACGCTGCCAAGTATCTTCCGCCTGAGGGGGAGGAGGGGGAACGGTCCACACAAAATGCCTTTGAGCAAAACAGTCAATAAGAACATTGTTTGGACCCCTCTTGAGGATGTAACACTAGTGGGGCGCCCCTCACAGTATGCAGCAGCCTTTTTTCGAAATTAGCAGAAAACACTCCAATTGGCGCTTATTTGATGTGCTACTTGCTAAAAAAATATTTCTGCTTCACAGTTCTGTTGTTTACATAGATTACTTGCATCAGACATTAGTGCGATTTGGATTTCACTAGGGTAATTCTCGGAGAAGTACGTTTTCGGTGACTTCTGAACAGACCTTTTTCTCTCTGAACAATAACTATGAATGGCTTTAATAACAGTGGGCGGAGAGCTTTTTCTCTTGCCACTTGTCAAACTGGGAAAATTTCATATACGGAACTTAAATGATTTCTAGAAGTTAAAAGGTGCATGTGGTAAAGCTTTTGTTTACATTTATCTAGCTGCAAATAAGTGGTTTTAGAACCATGTTGACAGATGAATTGGTGTATAAGGCTTTTATCTAAGATGTCACTTTATTTGCGTCTTTCTCATATTATATGGCCATATAATGATTATTATTGAATTCAGACTATTAGTAACAGAGCAAAAGAAACTTTTTCAGCAGCCTTGGTTTTCTGTAAGCTTTTTCTATTTTCTTGCATTGGGATTGTAAAGTATTTGTTAAAAAGTTACACTTCATAATCCAAATTAGCTGTGAGGAGAATTCCAACATCCCAAACTTTGAGTTAAAGCAAAGGTGTATTTGAAAATGGCCCAAAATACGAAAAGTACAATAATGATATTAATGAGGAAGACCAATGCAGCTCAATTCTATGAAGCACTGTGAATGACTATCCAAGTAAAATCTGCTGACAGGGTTCAACGCTAAGGATATTTTCTAATGGCCTGGAAATTTTCACTGGCTCCACAAAAAAAAAAAAAAATATA
>CAIGQZ010004625.1:849442-861927 GCA_903798205.1 Danio tinwini
ACACACACACACACACACACACACACACACACACACACACACACACACAGTTAGCTAATGCATACTAAGGTGAAGAGAGATTATATAAAGAGCACATTGTTCAAAACATAATCGAGTTTCTTGCTATCATCGAGAAAAAAAAACAAAAATAATCGCAATAATAAAAAATAGCAGTAGCCTATTATAGAAATCATTTTAATTGCAAGTAGTTTTAAATAATTAATGGCATAAGCCAGTTGCAGTTATATTGGGTATATATTGTTAAGTGTTGTTTCAAATATAATAAAATGCTTGCGTGCACACAAACACACAATAAGGGGATATTTTAGCTAAATATAAAACCCTCGTGTCTGTGTTTTTGCGCATTGGAAAGACCTTGCCAGCAGAGGGCGGCACAACCTAAAATACATAGCCTGTGAAACTCGCTTTACAGAGATGGTCAACAAACTGATTAAATGCTGCGGTCTGTCTGTTTGAAAGTATAGGCTTTACATTGCAGAGTTACATTTTGCAAAATAGATTTTATGTAATTTAAAATGAATACATTTAACTCAATTTCATTTTAAATAACAGTTTTTATGAGGACGTATTTTCAAATGTAATATATTGCTGGAGTTCAAAGCTGAATTCTTATATATTATTATCTTATATTATTATAAATATACATAAGAATTTTATGTGTACTTAATTACTTGATTAATAATAATAATAATATATTATATTGAACAAAACTGTCTGTAAAGAAATTTATAATGCACAGAAAGTTTATTTTTTTTAATATTTAAAAGTTTATTCTTTTAATATTTTAAGCTATATATAATTATTAATATTAAAAACACATTAAATTGAACTGTAAGTTAAGACATTTAAAATATATATACACAGTTGAAGTCAGAATTATTAGCCCCCTTTGATTTTTTTTTCTTTTTTAACTATTTCCCATATTATGTTTAAGACAGAGCAAAGAAATTTTACAGTATGTCTGATAATATTTTTTCCTCTGGAGTAAGTCTTATTTGTTTTATTTCGGCTAGAATAAAAGCAGTTTTTCATTTTTTAAACACCATTAAGAACAAAATTATTTGCCCCTTTAAGCTAGATATTTTTTGATAGTCTACAGAACAAACCATTATTATACAATAACTTGCCTAAATACTATAACCTGCCTAGTTAACCTAATTAACCTAGTAACGCCTTTAAATGTCACTTTAAGCTGTATAGAAGTGTCTTTACATATTAAATAATATGTAAAACTTTATTTACTGTCATCATAGCAAAGATAAAATAAATCAGTTATTAGAAATGAGTTATTAAAACTATTATGCTTAGAAAAGTGTTGTAAAAATCTTCTCTCCGTTAAACAGAAATTGGGGAAAAAAATAAACAAGGGGCTAATAATTCAGGGGGGCTAATCTGACTTCAACTGTATTAATCTGATCTACAAATCAATTCAGAAAAGCTTGGGATGATATGTAAAATGCCAAATCATGAATGTGTTTTTGTAATTCTCTTTAACCATTTAATTCCTCTAAATTCTCTCTACTCTCCTAATAAATGTGAAAACCCTGAAAAAAAATGTATAAAAAAATTCTAAAAGAAAAACTGCAGTCTAAACAGAAATGGTAATACATGTCTAGCAGTAGGTGGTGTTAATGAAATAGCAGAACAGAGCCTTTTCCTCAATAAACACTGTACACAAAACACTACTAGGAGAAAAAAGAAAATGTAAACATTTTATCATGGCCTCCACAAATATTTAGCCAAAAAAAATCAGTACTGATATTAATACTAATTATAAATAAACGATCACAATAAAACAGGCAATCAGCATATTAAAATGAGTAAAATATCATGTGATCAAATATGTTGACATATAAATTAATATTAATTAACTTATATTTATTTTTATAATCTGAACTCGTATATCTCTGCAGTACCAGACTTGTATAACACAATTTGCAGATTACATTTATAAGTGATTCTGTGACCAATAAGTATTTATGGATAAGCAATGCAGAATACAATCATAAAGAAAATGTACTTTATAATAAACAGCCAATATCTTAATAACAGGCATTTAATAAGCCACTATTTAATTGTGAAATTTGTTAAAGTGTTGCTGAATTTCCAATGCATCTCAGTTTAGTTCAATCCTGACAACTTCCAAAATATAGGAGCATAACACATTCATTCATTTTCTTTTTCACTTAGTCCCTTTATTAATATGGGGTCACCACAGCGTAAATAACCGCCAACTTATCCAGCACATGTTTTACGCAGCCCATTTCAGCTGTCACCCAGTACCCCTCATTGCAATAACTAGACATTTATTATTTAATAATAATTCTTAATTTAAATAATAAGTATTGGGCAAATAAGAATGGAGTAAAATCCTCAACCTGCATGAGTTTTAATCTTTGATCCAGTTAACCTTGGATCAAAGATCAAACCACAAATGAAAAATGTTCATCAACACTTCCTTGCCAATTAAAGTGTCTGCAGAAGCAGATTTAAAAAGCTGCTGCATTTCAATGGCTCTATTAACATATGTGAAGTACAAGAGGAGAGGGAATACAAATGAGCTTTAAAAAAAAAGCATCAGTTTGAGCAGCCATCTGTCAGAGAATCCAGTAAAGATGCTAAAAATAAATTATTAATAAATTAATAATAAACTGTTAACGATGTCTGTAAATGACAGTATTAAACTGTAATATGAACTGTATTTTTCTGAAGGACAGTTATGCAGTATGTTACCGTATTTTAAAGTTGCATTGTGTAAAACTACAGTATTAACATCTGATGGTTACTTCTAGCAGGATAACACACCATGTCATAAAGCGTGAATCATCTCAGACTGGTTTCTTGAACATGACAATGAGTTCATTGTTCTCAAATGGCCTCCACAGTCACCAGATCTCAATCCAATAGAGCACCTTTGAGATGTGGTGGAATGGGAGATTCGCATCATGCATGTGCAGCCACCAAATCTGCAGCAACTGCGAGATGCTATCATCTCAATATGGACCAAAATCGCTTGAGGAATATTTCCAGTACCTTGTTGAATCCATGCTACGTAGGATTAAGGCAATAGGGGTCCAATCCAGTACTAGCTAAGATGTACCTAATAAAGTGGCCGGTGAGTGTATTTTAAAGTAAAGATATGCAATGTGTACAGTGTAGATAAACAACATACATGATGGCTTTAATAAAACAGCAGGTCTGAACGCGGTCTCCATTATAAGGTCTGAAATGTTTTCGCTGGTGTCCGTGTAAATGAGGTGTGTGTGGTGAAGCTGTACTGTAGTGTTTTGCTGTGTGAGAAGCAGCGCTGGCTGATGTTCACACACTCTCTTCAGCACCTGGATAGCTCCGCGACTCCGCGCAAACCGAGCACTTCTGAGGCAAAAAAAGTGCATATAAAACAACAGGTAGCTTCTCAAAATAGTCTCCTACCATTCTAAAGCATCAAGAAAGCAAACTTTTACACAGGGAAGTTACCGTGTACCGTTACCGCCCTGATGAGAGAATTACCGGTTGACTGCGGCAAACTGTTCCCTACAGGAGCGCGTGGAGCTGATGCGGGAATGGGAGGACAAGCAAAACCGGATTTAATCGCCAATGAATATCATAGCGGATCAACTAAGTGCAGCATGTGTTTAATATGTGAATAAATGTGCGCGGGAATGAGTGAAATATTCGCGGATTGATCTTCAAATCGTACATCAGCATACAGGTAGGTGCAACTCTATCACTGATGATCCAGCTGTGTGTTATCAGATGCATTAAGTACTGCAATGAGCTTATACTGAAGAGACAAGCACTGTCCTAAACAGAGTACACTCACAAAGGATATCAAAGTGCAGGATCATTAGTTTTATGCTCATCAAAAATGTCAGTGTGATGCCAAGATGTGCTGTCCAGGCATTATACAGCTTCCAAATGGAGTTTAGCAATAATTTTAGGTTCTCAAAATATTTCTTTTACACTGTAAAAAAAAGCTGGGTTCCACACAATCGATTTGTGTTAAGACAACATAAAGTAATTAAGTTAACTGATTAGTTTTTACAAATTTAACATACAACAATTAAGTTGCGCCCAACTCCCCTCCCCCCCAAAAAACCTCCTCAACAACTGTTGTTGTTACAGCTCAATATAAATCAGTAGTTTAAACAAGCAGCAAATGTGTTTTTTGAGTGTATAAGTTCGAAGAGCATTTTATTAATCAGATTTTTTTGTATTATAAATAAAGCAGATAGTTCAATGGCAATGTGCCACAGATGTTTAATATTGTTTATGGTCAATTACCACAAAGAAACTTCTGATAACTTTAAAAGTACACTGTAAAAATACTTCCACACAATTCCTTCATGTTGTCCCAACACAAACTGATCAGGTTAATTAAACAGATTTAAGTGTATTGAACATAAAATAATTAAGTTGTCCCCAAAAAAATCTCAAGAATTGTGTTGTTTTAGATCATTTTAAAAAAGCAGCTTGAACAAACAGCAAAAATAAATCTTTTGAGTGTAGGTTTGGAGAGACAAACAAAAGATTTATTCAATTCAGAATCCCTCTGTATACTAAAAATAGTCACACGTTTTATGCTATTAACAAACCATTAACTGAGATATTACTTCAATAAACAACTAATTAGTTGCCAATATTTAGCATTCATTAGAGTTGTATAATAAGATTATACTAATAAACAGCAAATATCATAATAACAGGCAGATAATAAGTCAGGTGTTAATAGTGTGAATTGTTACTTACTATTCTTACCATTAAAAAAAAATAATTAATTAAATAAAACTTTCCTGATGAATCAGTGTTTTATTTCATGAGACCTCTATGAGCTGGATAACATTGAGATTATTTTTTAACCATGTCATTAATTCTTGATATAAATTAGTTGGTAAAATCAGCTTGGGCAAAGCGAATGACATGATCAAATCTTATTTCTGTGCTTTTAATTGCGGCTGATAACATCTATGAAATCTTTCTATTGCATAAAAGATTCTTCATAGGAGGAACAAAAGATATTTAGATTATAGCAAAATGTAACAACAAAAATAATACATCAAAAAATTATTTTATTAGAATTAATGCTTCCATATACAAAACATATGGTTAAACTTAAAAGTTGTTCCTTGGCTTATAATCACTATAAGAGCTACATAGCATCTGTATAATAAAATGGTGATATTTATCTCTTTAACTACCTAAAAGAACAACTGAATAACTATCATGGTTCCCTTATAATTAGGAGCCAAAGAACCACTAAACGGTGCTAAATAGCACCTCAACTACTTTTGAAGAACCAAATATGTGTCTGTGGGTGTGTGTAAAGTATATTTAATGGAACCATTCTTCTTAGCTTAATTTATTTAAAGAAATTCAGAATATTTTTTCTCGCCCAATTTTATCTTTAATTACTATTTAGAAACATTGGGGGGGGGGTGAATGATGTGAACTGTACCTTTAACATAGGCCTGAACAATATATTGTTTGAGCACCGATACTGCAATGTGTGTATCTGCAATAGTCACATTGCAGCTCTGAGAAGTCAGCTCCTGGATGCCTACCTAGGGAAGTGTTCCAGGCATGTCCCACCACCTTAGGAAAGACCCAGGACATGCTGCAAGGACTGTCTCTAGGGGGGTCACACACCAGATGTGCAGCTCGGCGCTACAACACAGCGCACACATGACAATTGGAAGTATCGCACACCAGACGCACACATTCACATGCTATTTAAAATGAAACTATTCCGATGGCGCTCTGTGGTGCGGCAGAAATATGAACAGTGTTCTGAGTCGTAGCTGGGCGTCGTGGACTTGTGTGTGTACTCTGATAGAAACCAATGTTTAGAATTCTAAAATACATGGCGATGTGTGGCGCGACGCCGAGCGGCACATCCAGTGTGTGGCCCCCTTCTCTCAGCTGGCCTGGGGATCCCCCCGGAGGAGCTGTAGGAAGTGTCTAGGGAGAGGGAAGTCTGGGGTTCTCTCCTAAGACTGTTGCCCCTGCAACCCAGCCCCAGATAAGCAGAAGAAAATGAATGAATGAATGATTTTTTTAATTTTCTGAATTTATTCAATGACCACCATGTTATTTTACTGAAGTATTGTACGTAACTACTTAAGATTCAAGTACTAAAATTTTGGTCTCAAGTTCTGTACTGTTCTTGGAAAGCCAAACAGCACTGTTTATTTATTTTTGCTTGTAGTTAAAATTTGCATAGACCGTCCCAGTCAATCTAAATGAATGAATAGAGCTAATTACTCTAGACATATCGCAATATTTATCACAGCAAAACAAAATATTGCAATGTCAGATTTTTCCAATATCGTGCAGCCCTACTTTAAAAGTAAAGATTCTATATAGGCATCGACAGTTCTTTAAAAAAAACCCTTACAGTTCCTTACAAAGTGGCAAAGAATCTTTAGATTAATAAAATGTTCTTCACACTAAGAAAGGTTCTTTAGGGAACTATACTGTAAATGTATTGACATTGCTGACATCACCAATTGGAAATGTGACCCTGTAAAATTCATTTCAGTCTCATTTCATTGGTTCAAAATTCATAAGATAAAATCATCTGTCAGGACCACTCTGGCAAATGTCAGGCCACTCGTTCAATGATACGCCATGAAATCTTAATATTCTCATCATCTCAAATCCTAATTAGTCGGCTCAGAGTCATTAATCATGTGTGCAAGAATATGAATACTATTACGCAAATTCATAGGCAAAGTTTCAGAGATTAAGATGACAATGTTCTGCAAGAGCTCACGTTTCTGAAGTGGAATGTTTTGGGATTACTAAAAAGCACCAAATGCATGTATAATGAAAAATAATATCAATTATATGAAGATTCTAACGGTGCCTTAGTGACACGTGCACATCAATAGCCACAACAAAGAGTTATGATGCCTGACACTCCTGCTTGCATATATTTGCATAATGTTTACCTACGTTAAGAAGCAAGTAAGCAAAGCTGCCATGAATCCAGAGTGAAGATGATTATCCATCAATCATCTGTCATATTAACAGCACGACGCCAATGCCGAGGACATCATCTTTTTTAAAATCTATATTTCATAAAGTAACAACTGATTTGGATGCAAAAAAAATCCAAAGTAAGCCTCTCCAGGTTGAGAAATTCGCCACAAACATATTTCACACCGAGCCTGAGCGGTTGACAAGGCAGAGATGTACTGCTGGAGTGCGCTGCAATTTCATGTCGGGATGCAGAAACAAGAGATGTTGGTGCAGCGGTCGTGTTCACTAGTGTTCTCGCTATCTATCACCTCCATGCTGTTTACCTGACACAAAAGACCATATCACTTTCAGAGCCAAGGGGAATACAGACAGCAGCCATTTGTCAGTATGATAAGGGCATTTATATGTGAACCAGAGCCCTTAACCATTAAAACATCCTTTGTCTTCTTGGCAGCTTGCTGGATGTTATTAAGAATGTAAACTGCATGCTGGTTTATCTGGTTACAGTTTAGTAGGGACCATTTTCACTATTAGCATCCCTATTGTTAAGATAATGGATGTTTATTAGTACTTATAAATGGTGGCATGGTGGCATGGTGGCTTATGGTTCGTTTCCACTGACTGGTACGGTACGGTAAGGTTCGGTACGCTTTTATGGCCGTTTCCACTGGTAAAAGGTGGAAACGACCACCTTTGTTTCATGAGAAAGGGTACCAAAAGACGAGCTAGACGCGCAGCTGAGCGCTATTGGTTTACAGAGTAATGTCACAAGCTCACGCAACAAGCCAGAATGAAAACAAAGGAGCCGCAGTTTTTTCATACACAGCCGAGAGACTATATATACATATAATAACATATAATAACGAGCCCTGTTCGATCTGGGCTCAAATGAACCCTGTCGTCGTCTTGATGAACAGCCACAAAGCCAAAAAAAAGAACAGATTTTACCCTGTGCCCCGTAGTTTTTTACGAGCCAGTCTGAAGCGCGAGCGGTTTAACTTTTTTGCTTGTGCTCGTCGTGCTTCTATATTTGAAATAACAAACTTCTTGAGCTGATAATAATAACGTGCGCTTGATTATTGACGTGCTTTTCAAACCTGATCCTGTCAGAAACTGACAAACGCGAGAGTGACGCGCGAAAAAAAAAGGCAAAGCCGGAAAAAAAGGAGCACAATATTTTTTAGCAAACGTGAACAAACTGCCATGTTTAACTATTATCATCACCTTTTGGACTATTATGAACTCAGAATGAAGGAATTACTTTCTAACAAGAGGCTACACGTGCTGCTGAAGATTACAGACACATTTATTCATGAGAGGTTTGCACTGACTGGGCTCTATTTCCTGCTGTTTTGAACCTAAATAAGGACTAAATGTATGCTGTGTGTAGTTTTTCTGTAATTGATAACATATTGGAGACTGTAAGGGTCTGTATGTGTTCATATATGTTGCATGTATTTATTTATTTTAAATAATTACAGACGATACAGTAGGCTATTTCGCACTGTCATTGATCTGCAGTTATAATCAACTCATGTTCATAGAAAAGTTAGTAATAAACATTTATACAGAAGTATTTATGTGTGTAAAGCATCTGTTTTGTAAGAAGTGCTTCTCATATGATATGTGAGCGACCCGAATAGCTTTACTTTAGACATTTTCTCGAGCGAAAATTACTTTGACTGCAACTTTCTGTCGTACACCACGCCCACCAAAAGAGTACCATTGGTACCCTTTTAGCAGTGGAAACACAAGCCTGATAAAGGTGACCCGTACCGACTCGTACCGTACCGTACTGTACCAGTCAGTGGAAACAAGCCATTAGTGATTAGCACTGTTGCCTCAAAGCAAGAAGGTTGCTGGTTTGAGTCCTGGCTGAGCCAGTTGGCATTTCTATGTGGAGTTTGCAGTATAGGTGAATTGGGTAAAGGAAAGTGAATGAATGTGTGTGAATGTGAAAGTGTATGGGTGTTTTCCAGTGCTGGGTTGCGGCTAAAAGGGCATCAGCCTCATAAAGCTTATGGCTGAGTAACTGGTGGTTCATTCTGCTGTGGTAACCCCTGATAAATCATGGACTAAGCCAAATAATAATGAGTGTGTAGTACCTATATAGTTATAAAGTGTCAGGGATGAAAGATTGTGTTATCAACAGGTGGTTTATAAAGCCCACTCAGAATTACATATTACTGTGATTATATACTCACTGGCCATTTTATTAAGTACACCTTACTAGTACCGGGTTGGACCCCCTTTTGCCTTCAGTACTGCCTTTAATCCTTCATGGCATAGATTCAACAAAGTACTGGAATTATTCCTCAGAGATTTTGGTCCATATTTGCATGATAGCATCACGCAGTTACTGCAGATTTGTCAGCTGCACATGCATGATGCGAATCTCCCGTTTCACCACATCCCAAAGGTGCTCCATTGGATTGAGATCTGATGACTGTGGAGGCCATTTGAGTAGTGCACTCATTGTCATGTTCAAGAAACCAGTCTTGGTTTAAGATGCGTGAAGTAGCCATCATGGTCAACAACAATACTCTAACTGTGGCTGTAGGCTGTGGCATTGACACGATGCTCAATTGGTACTAATGGGCCCAAAGTGTGCCAAGAAAATATCCCCCACACCATTACACCATGACCAGCAGCCTGAACCGTTGATACAAGGTAGGATGGATCCATGCTTTCATGTTGTTGACGCTAAATTCTGACCCTACCGTCTGAATGTTGCAGCAGAAATCAAGACTCATCAGACCGGGCAATGTTTCTCTAATCTTCTATTGTCTAAATTTGGTGAGCTTGTGTAAACTGTAGCCTCAGTTGCCTGTTCTTAGCTGACAGGAGTGGCACCCGGTGTGGTCTTTTGCTGCTGTAGCCCATCCGTCTCAAGGTTGGACGTGTTGTGCATTAAGAGATGCTCTTCTGCAGACCTCGGTTGTAACAAGTGGTTATTTGAGTAACTGTTGCTTTTCTATCAGATCGAACCAGTCTGGCCATTCTCCTCTGGCATCAACAAGGCATTTGCGCCCACAGAACTGCTGCTCACTGGATATTTCCTCTTTTTCTGACCATTCTCTGTAATGGTTGTGCATGAAAATCCCAGTAGATTAGCAGTTTCTGAAATACTGAGACCAGCCCGTTTGGCACCAACAACCATGCCACGTTCAAAGTCACTTAAATCACCTTTCTTCCCCATTCTGATGCTCGGTTGAACTGCAGCAGATTGTCTTGACCATGTCTACATGCCTAAATGCATTGAGTTGCTGCCATGTGAGCAGTTGGACAGGTGTACCTACTACAGTGGCCGGTGAGTGTATATGTAAATGTATATGATATAAAATATATCATGTATGTGTCATTCCTACTTTGAAACATTTTTTTTGTGGACATTTCTTATGTGTTTTTTAATATAAAGCCCTGTTAAATAATAATAAAAAGTTGTATTTGTATTTTGTATATTTAAAAAATGTATAAGGATTTTAATTAATATTGAGTCTTGTAATTAAATTACTTATGGAGTAATTAAGTTACTATTCAGACACAGTACTTAGAAAGTGATTTAAATAAAATTTTAATGATGTAATTAGTAATTAAATACTTGTTTGACTAACTTACCCAACCTATTGGGTTGTTGCTAGATCGGATACGTTTGCAGCTGGAGGTTAACAAGAATTATTTATATTATTTATGAAATTTCTAATTTATTGTATTTTATTAACGTCTACCCCCAACCCTAAACCCAACCGTCACAGAAGCGTAAAAACAGTAGTTATACAGAGTATTATTTATCTTATCTATTAAATTACCCAATAAATTGTATTTTTTAACCCCTACCCCCACCCTAAACCCAACCGTCACAGTACTGTAAAAATATGAATTATTGTTATACAGTGTCATAAAAAAATGCTGCTATATTAATGTGCATATCGCACTTCCGGCCAGCCGCGTATCCGATCTAGACTTTACTGTTCTATTGGAATTTTCATTCCAAAATGGCCGCAGCGCCATCTAGTGGCTGTTTACCAAATCGCACTAGAGTGTCTACTCTTGGTGATTCTATGCTCTTTGGTCTTACTAACCAAGTGAGGACACATTTGTTCTGTCCAATCAGAATTGCGCAACCAGACTATGTGGAACACCCAAAATAAAAAACAAACAAACAGGAAAGCGCAGATAAATGGGATGATGGCGTCTGCCGCTTCAGAAGCATTAACAGACAAATTGATATCAAAGTAAAACAGCATGACGGTAATATGGGAATATTTTGGTTTCAAAGTCACAGAATTGTTGCCACATCACGAGGAAATACAACAACCAGCACCTAGAAAAGCACCACAGGCGGCTATATTAGGAGTGTCTTGCTAAAAAGTCAACTAATAGTCAGTGTTGGGGAGGTTACTTTGGAAATGTAATACATTACAGATTACAAATTACCCTATTTAAAGTAATAAGTAGTGTAACTTTTCAATTACTTTATACAAGTAAAGTAACTGATTACATCTGATTACTTTTTGATTACTTTTAAGTTTCTAATGAATATTTTCAACTAAATAATTTTCAAGCATTTATACCAAGCAGGTGACCTTACAGTAGCTCTGTTTACTGTTAGAATTTCTAAATCTTTCATCACTTGAATTAAGATATTATTTTAATTTTAAAGTACAGCCACCACAAAACCAGACCTTATAACAAAAGCATTGTTTACTGTTGTTACAAAATCAAAAAATTTGTTAGTTGCGCAGGGTGATTTTTGTGGCATATGCAATAAAAAGAAATACATTAAGTTATTTTTGCAATTTTCATTTTTAAATTGAAGCAACTTAAATTCAAGTTAATTATATCTTAGCGATTAATAAAACTGTCAATGAAACATATGAGGCATAACTGTTCAGTTCAATTATTCACTGCAAATAATATGTTGTACTAAACCAAAAACAAAGTATAGTATATGACAGCAAAAACAAAAAATCCCATAAAACCAGGTGTTACGCATTTAAAATACTATAGTAATTTAAAGTAAAGGGAAATATTTAGGAATGAGCATTTATATTGTATATATATTTACAATTCTTTATTATTAAATTACACTACATAATGTAGTATCATTAGTAACTATTATGAACTAATAGTAATTACCATAGTACACTTTAGCCTTTACTACAGTAAACTATATATATATATATATATATATACACCTCCTCTCCCTCAGTCATCTTTCCATCAGGCAAATTTCTCGTGTTAGCCTAATTGGTTGGCGATGTCACCGACCTGAGCGAGAGGTTGCAGTAATGCACCAAAATGGTTGTTGTTGACCACCGAAGAACTGGTAGAAGAAGAAAGCGTCATTCTCGCCATCATATGGCTTTACTTTCATCGGCACCGGCCTCACAGCTCTGTAAATGTCGGTGCCGTCACTTATTAATCCACGATTGGTAAATGTAGCTTGTGTGGACGCTACTGCGCTACTTGACTAAAATAAT
>CAIGQZ010004625.1:864929-892432 GCA_903798205.1 Danio tinwini
ATCTATCTATCTATCTATCTATCTATCTATCTATCTATCTATCTATCTATCTATCTATCTATCTATCTATCTATCTATCTATCTATCTATCTATCTATCTATCTATCTATTTATCTATCTATCTATCTATCTATCTATCTATCTATCTATCTATCTATCTATCTATCTATCCGTCTGTCTGTCTGTCTGTCTGTTTGTCTGTCCGTCCGTCCATCCGTCTGTCCACTAAAACATCTTCACATTTCTTATTCTATTATTCAGTCCATCAATCACTCTATCCATCTATTATTTTATCCCTCTATCATTCAATCCATTCATCCTTCTATGGCACTAAAGCATTTCTCTCTCCTTCACAGGATGTCAGGTAACGTGTCTTTGAGTCTGATCAGCCTTTTAGAGAACTCTTCTCTTGCAAGCTCGTCTTCTCCTCAAACTCCACAATGGGCGACTCCCACATTCACCACAGCAGCTCGTTTCCGTGTGGTGGCCACGCTGGTGCTCTTTGTCTTCGCTGCGATCAGTAACCTCTCAGTGCTCATCAGTGTGACCAGGGGACGAGGACGACACCTGGCGTCCCACCTGCGGCCCCTCATCGCCAGCCTGGCCTCCGCAGACCTGGTCATGACTTTTGTGGTGATGCCGCTGGACGCCATATGGAATATCACAGTGCAATGGTACGCTGGCGACGCCATGTGCAAACTGCTCTGCTTCCTCAAGCTCTTCGCCATGCATTCTGCAGCATTTATCCTGGTGGTGGTGAGTCTGGACAGGCATCATGCCATCCTGCATCCGCTGGAGGCTCTAGATGCTGGTCGCAGGAACAGAAGGATGCTGCTCGCTGCCTGGATCCTCAGCATCCTGCTCGCCTCTCCACAGGTAAGTACATAAGATGATATTTTAATTGAAGCTGCTGACATTTGTGTTGGTTTCATTTTGTTACTGTGTGAAGCTGCTTAAATTTGTCTCTGAGGATTAGCAGATAATGATAAAAAAAATCTGTGGTATCAGGCTCATTGTAAAAACGTACCCCCGTATATATTTCTGGAGAGTGTGAATTATGTAGCTAGAGCTACTAATGGCTGCATTTTGTCTTTAAAACGAATGCTACAGGCCATATAACACCACCAACAGCTTCTGTTTCTATTTGCGTAACTGGCTGACTGCCTACCTCCATGTGGACTGCTTTTCTGCTGTTACCAGTTTGCCCAGTGGCTCACCACGTACGTCTGAGAACTTGAGACGCAGAGAGGAGTTGACTGTGACGATGGGGTTTGATTTTCGCAAAGAGCAGTTCCAGAAAGCAAGTAAAACAAAAACAAAAGCCAAAAAATAAAAAACAAGTAAATAACAAGGTGAGAATGTGGTAAAATCTGAAACCGTGGTAAAAATCAGGCTGCCGCGAGGGCTTTTCTTTTTCTGGATTGCTTTTGAAAACACTGTGGTTGGGTTTAGGAAAAGAGGGGCGTGGGTTAGTCAGTCGGTCAGTCAGTCAGTCAGTCAGTCAGTCAGTCGACAGCAGCCTCTGGTGGATTTATGTGAGAACAGCAGGCACAAATGGCACTCACGAGAGAAATTTGAGATCTGAAAAAGTGTACACAGCGGCCTCTAGTGGATTCACGAAAACAAAAACTGCAAAAAAGTAGCTCCTGGGACGTATTTTGCGCTCTCCAGAAATATATATAGGGGTACGTATCAATAATGAGCCTGGGTTGCAAAAATCTTATGTGCTAGCTACTTGAAAAACGAATATTACTATATAACATGCATTATTTTAAAATAGTTTTTAAGGATTGATTTTTTTACTAATTTTAAACAATGCAAAAATTAATCAATGTTTTAGCCTGCTAAATGCTCAATACCAGATGATGATTTTAAAATTATTATAGTGGAATGCTTTTATTGAGATTCAAATACAGGTGTTTCAATCAAAACCGAAGAATTGATCAATTTCTTTTAATGGGCACCTATTTTACACCCCTTTTTCAAGATTTAAGATAATTCTTTTGTTTCAGCTCAAAAGACCCATCAGATTATTTATTATACCTTTCAGAATATCCACTGCTGTAAGGATATACGTTATGTTAATGTACAAAATAAACCTGATTTAATGTCCACAAACAGGGATTGAAGCGAATTTTATTATAATTGTACTGCCACTATGAGGATTAATTACAGTGATTTTACTGTCTTTACTACAAACATGCACTGTTTTAAAAACATTTTAAACTTGTAAAACTCATTCTTGATCACATTTGACGATGATTAATGATCACAGAGAGCTGAACAGATCTTTTAATCCCAGTTGTTTTGCGCACGTCCTGTCTTATTGATATGTTTATATGTTTTACTACGTAGACATGTTAATACGCGGCTGCCAATCAAATCTGTGGGTGAGGAAACCGCACTCCTACAGTACGTCACGTTGCGGTGGGCCTCAAAATGGAAGGCATTTGGATCCTATTTTAATGTCAGGAAGTTTAAAAAAAGAGGCTTATTGTGTTTATATCACCCCAATATGAAGTGGACACACTATACCTACACACAGTTCTGTTCAGTTCTGTCCAAATTATAGGTGCCCTTTAAAATAAACATAAATCCTTCTTTCCTAAAATGTATTAGGTTCCTCAAAAAAAAAGCCTAATAATTCCACCAGTTTACTTTTAAAAAGCTACATTTTTATTGTGATTTTATTAGTGAAAAGTAAAAAAAATTATAAGAAATTGGAATAAATTATTTTAAGCAAATATGCACTTTATTTTTATGGATCACATACATTTTTAAAACGAAAATTAAAAGTTTTAAAATTAGTTTATTTATGTTGGCGTTCTAGAAATCTGTCTGAAAACAGTTATTCAATTCAATTTAGTGAAGCAAAAATGACACGTTTCACATATAATAAGACAATATTTTTGCTTGTCTAGAAAATGCTCCTTGATTTAAGAATTTTTAGATGTTTGGACGAGAAACAAGACAAAAAATCTAAGTCAGAAAAGCTTTTTTTGCAGTGTTGCAGGTTCACTAATAGGAGCTGTTGTCAAACAACTCTACTACTGACATCAAATAAACTAAATAAAACCAATTAAACAATCAATTGTCGAAGCAAATCTAAAACCGGAAGAACAAAGCTGTTTTCTAGATGCTGTTCAATCTTTTTAAGAACATACAGTTTTTACCATGCAGTTGAAAGAAAGGTAATTTTGAAAGTCAAATATACTGTATGAAATGTATGCTAACTAGTTGAAAACAACACTAACTTAATTGGTGAAACAACTCGTATGTCCCACCAGCAGCAGATTGGAAGATGTGTTCTGGAAACCTGTTGTGCAATTTAATCTAGTGATGCTAGTGGTGACAGAAAAATGACACGATTTCACCTTTGAGTCACAAAACTGGAACCTCTCCAAACTGAGCCAAGTTTAGCTCTGTTTCAAAGCCAATCAAAATGAAACGGCCTCCTTCTGTTTACCACACATGCATCTAAGCTTGAGCATTTCTTTAAGCGATTACTTGAAGCTTAAAGTGGTGCAATAACTGACCCTGGGTCGCTGTCTTTTCAGTGAGCACTTGCCACATTGATTATAGATCCTATTTGTCAAGCTACGCTAATTCCAGGTCATTTTCTGTGTCCTGCTCGCCTCTCTACAGTTAAGTGAATGAGATGTTATTTTAATGGAAGCTGAAGTGTGCGGGTCTCATCTTGTTATGAAGCAGCATGAGCCTGTCTCAGAGGATTCACAGATGGATGATCATGTTGCTGGAAAGCACTTGTTAGAAGTGTTGTGTGTCTTTTTTCATTAAAATATTTAGTGCGATTTCAGCTTAATATGAAGAGGCAACTATCAATACATTCACTATAATTAGATTATGTTTGTAGCTATTACATTTTTTACAAACCGGTTTACAAAATCAGCAGGGAATATTAAAGAATAGTTGTTATGTCTGGCTAAAAGTTATATGAAGTAAGTAATGTCTGAGGACTGAAAATCATGTGACTGATGTTGTATCTGTCATAAGCAACCTGTTGTTCTTAAAGGGACAGTTCACCCAAAATGACCTTATCATTTATTCCCCCTCATGTGGTTTTAAACCTTTATAAGTTTCTTGATTCTGTTGAACAACACAAGAAGATATTTTGAAGAAAGCTGGAAACCTGAAACCATTAAGTGCACTTATTCACTGACGGTCAAGATGATTTGAAGTTTCCGTATGAGCCTGTGTTATTTAGTGGTTGTTATCTCCGAAAATAGTATACCTTGGAATGTCACGACTGACCAATCAGAATCGAATATATCAGACAGCAGTGTAATAAACAGTATTAATGTGTTTTCAGCCAGTGTTCATGGTGTCACCTATTCAAGTTTTAGGATCAACAAATAATAACTTGACTTCAAGTTGATAATTTGATATCAAAAGTGGCTTATATGAAAGGCATAGGCCTCTAGATTATGCTTATTTTACCAAAATAAAATATGATCATGCCTTTATTTTTAATTATTCCATTAGGACAGTAAGGTCTGACTTTGCTTAGACAAATGTTTTGTCACTTGACAGAAATAATGTACAGTTTATATAAAGTCATGGTGCAGTGGAAAAAGAATGAATATTGTGTATGACTCCCATGAGCTTGGAGGACTGCATCCATACATCTTTGCAATGACTCAAATAACTTATTAATAAAGTCTTCTGGAATGGCAAAGAAAGCTTTCCTGCAGGACTCCCAGAGTTCATCAAGACTCTTTGGGTTCATCTTCAATGCCTCCTCCATTTTACCTCAGACATGCTCAATAATGTTCATGACTGGTGACTGGGCTGGCCAATCCTGGAGCAGCTTGACCTTCTTTGCTTTCAGGAACTTTGATGTGGAGGCTGAATTATGGGAAGGAGCGCTATCCTGCTGAAGAAATTGCCCTCTCCTGTGGTTTGTAATGTAATGGGCAGCACAAATGTCTTGATACCTCAGGCTGTTGATGTTGCCATCCACTCTGCAGATCTCTGTCTTGCCCTTATACTGAATGAAACCCCAAACCATGATTTTTCCTTCACCAAACTTGACTGACTTCTGTGAGAATCTTGGGTCCATGAGGGTTCCAATAGGTCTTCTGCAGTATATGTGATGATTGGGATGCAGTTCAACAGAGGATTCATCAGGAAAATTAGATTAGATGATTAGATTCAACTTTATTGTCATCACACATGTACAAGTACAAGGAAACGAAATGCAGTTTAGGTCTAACCAGGAGTGCAATAGCAGCAAGTGCAGGATACAGGTATAAGTTATAAAGGGCAGTTATAGAAAAACTATGGTGATATTTACAAATGGATGTACTATGAACATTATATACAGGCTGTATTAGCTATGAACAGATTTACAATAGATGGATAAATGTATAGGTTGCTATTAATAATCAGAAGTGTGCAGATAGATAAACATAATTACAAATGTAATTATGAAAATCTACCTTCTGCCACTTTTCCAAACGATCAACTAGAAGTCAAGTTATTATCAATGGCGGAGCCAGAGGGGTGTCCGGGGTGCCACGCCAAAATTGTATTTGCTACTGGCAGTTCCTGATGCTGATTAACTTCTCATTTTTCTAAAGAAGTTTTTGAATCGCTTAAGCTATTTTAAAATTAATGACGAGCCAAAGACAAGAGCATGGCTTCAAGTAAGACGAATAATAATAATACATCATAACATAATATTTGAAATACGCTTTATAGTTTATTATAAGGTTTGTTTGCTGAGGAACGTTTAGCCGCTGCGTAAGTTAACGAGGCACAGATGACATCAGTTAACTTAATAAGAGAGAGATCAGTTTGCTTTTTAGACAGTTAACGCTATACTTCATCTGTGCTAGTATTACATGCACATTCCATGTATGTAAGTTTTTATATTTAATTTACGATGCTCAAATATTTAGCTAATATGGGGAAGGAATGTTGGGCTAGCTGTTTGTGAGTTAAATTTATTTGAAATGAAATAGCGAGCTCATATACTTTCCTCAGAAAAATGTTTTTTTAGATCGGTTGTTGATTTTAATGTGCAGGTATGATAATGGATATTTTTTATTAGGATAAATGTGTTTCTAACTGGATTAGATGTAACCAGACAGTTACAGTATATTTGCACAGGGTCAATTAAACATAAAAAGAAACATCAAGATCAGACTTCTTTATAAAGAAGCACAAACAGGCAGATAAGGTTCAAACATATAGTTGCAATCAGAATTATTCAACCCCCTGATTTATTAGCCCCCCTGTTTATTTTTTTCCCCAATTTCTGTTTAACGGAGTGAAGATTTCAACACATTTCTAAACATAATAGTTTGAATAACTCATCTCTAATAACTGATTTATTTTATCTTTGACATGATGACAGTAAATAATATTTGACTAGATATTTTTCAAGACACTTCTATACAGCTTAAAGTGACATTTAAAGGCTTAACTAGGTTAATTAGGTTAACTAGGCAGGTTAGGGTAATTAGGCAAGTTATTGTATAACGATGGTTTGTTCTGTAGACTATCAAAAAAAAATATAGCTTAAAGGGGTTAATAATTTTGACTTTAAAATGGGTTTTAAAAATTAAAAACTGCTTTTATTCTAGCCAAAATAAACCAAATAAGACTTTCTCTAGAAGAAAAACTATTATCAGACATACTGTGAAAATTTTCTTGCTCTGTTAAATATAATTTGGGAAATATTTAAAAAAGAAAAAACAATTCAAAGGGGGTTCAATAATTCTGATTGCAACTGTACCAGCTAGCCTATGTTACCATCCAAAAATGTGAATGAACTTTATGCGCAAAACTGGATTATCTCATAAATGATGTGCGAATAAAGCAGCATTTCCATCCAACTAGCCAAAGAGAACAAAATCATCACTGTCTAATTAACTGACGCCAAATATCAACAGTAAAACGGAATTTGCTGCGATAAAAGAAGCTGCGTCAATCTTTTCTTCATGTAATAAATGATTTGCGCCTCAGAAGGCAATCCTGACATGCAGTAAACGTGTGGTGGCGTTTGAAGGCGTGAGATATGCGGAGCACAGACGCTCTTGATTCTGGAGGTAATTAATAATATAATAACACTAATACTGAAATGGCACAATGATCAAAACAACATTTCAGATGATTTACAATGTGCTCAGCCTGCTGATTTGTCTATTGACACACATTTTTATCATCACATGATCTCTCATAACAAAATTACATGACTTTTTTAATTCCATTGTAGTTTATGTACATCTTTCCTTATAGAATAAAAAAGTTTACTTTACTCATGTTTTTATGCGCATGTTCAAAATTTATGTGCATTTTGGCGTTTTTATCAACTGTTTTTTATGCGCATATCCAAACTAGGTCAGACTTCAGGTCCACCAGCAAGTCAGAGCATCTACTAGGCAATCACGTTTCAACCAATGTTAGAATTTAAGCTGAGCTTCAAGAATGTTCCACCAAAAAAAATAAAATCCTGTCATTACTTATTAACTCACAACAAAGTGAGTAGATGATGAGAAAATTATTATATTTCCTCACTTTCAGTGTGTTTTTGTGTGCATTTGTATTTGAGTACAGTGTGTGTGTGTGTGTGTGTGTGTGTGTGTGTGTGTGTGTGTGTATGGACCTCCTAAAAAATAGCAGTGGCTACCCCCTGGCCAACCCATGTAAAAAATTCTAGCTGGCTCTCCACTGGTTATTATGTTTAGCTTTTACAACTGGGATCGACGTTCAGATTTTTGTCAGGTAGTGTAGAGTAAAACACTGGCTAAAAACACATTAAGACTGTTTATTACACTGCTGTCTGATATAGTCGATTCTGATTGGTTAATCGTGACATTCCAAGGTATGCTATTTTCCGAGATAACAACCACTAAATAACACAGGCTCATACGGAAACTTCAAATCATCAATAGCCCAGTGGGTAGTGCATTGAAACATAGCACTGAGGTGCTCGCGGCAACCCGAGTTTGATTTCCGGCTCTCTGATCCCCACACTTTCCTGTCTGTACATCTCCACTGTCCTATCAATAAAGATGAAAACCCCTAAAAAATAATTATATATAAAAAAAGACATGTGGTACAGGTGAATTGGATTAACTAAATTGGCCGTAGTGTATGAGTATGTGTGTGAGTATGGGTGTTTCCCAGTACTAGGAAAAGGCATCCGCTGCGTAAAACATATGCCAGAATAGTTGGCGGTTCACTCTGCTGTGGTGAACCCTGATATAGAAGGGTCTAAGCCAAAGGAAAATAGATAAATAACTGAAAGTTTGAAAATTTTTGCTTTGTGTGTAACAAAAGAAGGAAGACTGAACAAGTTTGGAACAAGTAAAGCGTGAGTAAATAATGACAGAATTTTCAGTTTTGGGTGAACTATCCCTTTAATCACTAAAACTACCTGTTTATCCCGCCAATAACAGATGTAAAAGTGTTGTGGAAACTGATAACAGTTGCGTGTGATGGAAAAACGACACATTTCACCAATAGCATGAATCATAAAACATTTCACATCTCCACACTGAACCAAATTCAGAATTAAACTGAAACGCCCCCATTCTGTTTTCCACGTCTAAACTCTGTAAACCCAGCATCTAAACTTCAGCATTTCTTTTTAAGTGATGACTTAAATCACTTAAATAACTGACCCTGAATCCGTAACTCTTCTGCGAGCACTTGCTACATTGATTATAGATCCTATTTGTCAAGCTACTCTAATTCCCAGGGCATTTTCTGTAACCTGCGAAACGCCTGACTGAATCCTGTCAGCGTGATTCTTCAATCTTTCCCTCTACTGTTTCCCTGCGCACTTAATTTCAGTAACGTCATTTTTAGCAGCATGTGGATGTGACCGTGGCTTTTAAAAACATTAAAAGGAAGATAAAGAAGCTCGACTGAGACAAGGTCATTTAGGCAGCCGCCGATAATGGGAAAAGAGACACAACTCTAAAGACAAGCGAGTGGGTGGTGAATTGTAGGTATGAAAACATCCACACTGCATCGCCCCTGTATTCAGTGCACACACTTCCTCTAGAGGAAAGAAAAAATAAAAATGTGGGCTTCCCTCTCACACTGTATGCTTGCTGCCTAGTTGATTGTGTGTGTGGGAATAGAGAGGTGTGTCAGACGGAAAAAATTATGTTTTTTTCCTTTATCTGAAAGCAGAAGGTGATAACAGAAGAATACACAATGCATGATTCAAGTTCAACGGAGATAGCAGAATGTGTTTTTCCTTCACTGAAAATTCATTTCACTTCAAACAAAACCCAAAAACTAGACTGATAAAGTCACCTGCAGTACTACTGCAGAAAGAGCATCCACTGACAACATTCAAGACAGAAACCTTTCAGGGTTGTTGTTGAAAAATGCACAAAAGGATACAAAAAGAGCTCGAGTTGTGGAGATTTACAGTTGAAATAGTATCGGACGATGATTTCTTTTGTGTATATCAAGTGTGCAAAGATAATTCACTTCCTGTGTGAGTTTCCATGGTTTCCCTAAGGATGAAATGTTAAGAATAATGTGGATTTGTAAAGTGAGATGTGAGGATTTAGTAATTAAGTAATTATATGTAATTACTAAATACTCATGAGTCATGTCTCACATTATCCAGTTCACCTTTTTCTTAATGTTCCTAATATGGAACTGAAATTCTCTGATATTAAACATTTAAGGTAATTAAAAAGCTAATTTCATCTAACAAGAACTCAAATCTAAAAAATATTTATGATAAATAAAATTAAATATCGAAAAGATAAATAAATGAATGCAAATAGTAATACACTTAAACAAAAGTATGATTAGATGCCGCCACGGAGTTTGTTAATGTGATGTTCAATGTACACCCAATAGATGGAACAATGGATTTTACTTGTGTACATACCAAGCCAGGCTCATTGCGGATACATACCCAGGTCTACATTTCTAGGGACAGAACCTAGAACCTAGTTTTTTTGTTGTTGTTATTGTTGCAAATCCACTAGAAGCCGATGTGTACGCTTTTTAATTATCTCAAATTTCTCTCACGCATCCTCTTCTTGTGTAAATCCACCAGAGGGCACAATATACACTTCAGCCAACCAGGCCAGCTTGCTGTCAACTGAATGACTGACCAACTGACCCACCCACCCCCTTCCCTAAACTTAACCGATAGTCTAAAAGCCATCTAGAAAAAGTAAAGCTGCCGTAGCCATGTGATTTCATCACATTTAAGCCTGTAGTTTTTATTAATTTAATTTTGTTTTACCTGGTTTCTGAAACCGTTCTTCAGACTCAAACCCCGTCATTGCAGTCAACTCATCTCCACATCCAAAGTCTATCAGCATATGCGGTGAGCTACTAGGCAAACTGGTAACACTGAAAAAGCCTTACGTACGGAGGCAATCGGTAAGCTGGTAGTGCTAAAATGAACAGCATCATACCACCATGTAGCGTTCATCAATACGAAATGTAGCCAGAAGTATCTTTGGCTACATATTTCACGCTCTCCAGAAATGTAGGCAGGAGTACGTATCCACATTGGTATATACTGTAAAATGTAAAAATATAACAATGTATATGTTTTTCCTTTACATTTTGAAAGTTCTGCATGCAAGTTTCATACAAATCTGTGAAAATGGCTAAAATGCTGTATTATTAATGCCAGGCCAGAGGTTGGGACATCACTTTATAACATTACACATCTGCACACAAACAGTCCAGTTGCCTGTCGTTGATGTTATAGTTGAAAATACTACTAAAATTCTATTATGCAAGCACAGTATAGTTTTCACAAAGTTCTATTTGAGTCATTTACATAGAGATGGTAATGGTATGATTTTCAAATATTTGCAATTTGAAAGCGGTTTTCAAAAGGTGTTCAGGCCGTCAAATCTTTCATGAAAAAGAACAGCCATAAAAAACATACAACGATTTCTGACTTTATCTAAAATATGTGTTGTTTAAACATCGACCTACATCTTACTCTTATTAGAATTTTAGTAGACAGTTAAATTAGGGCTAGGATGAGTAGAATAAGTTGACATGTACTTGTAAATTTTATAAATTGAATAATGTCTATTGGATACACTAAAAATAAAGTGTAAGAAATGTTGTCATGTAGTTGCAAATGTACTTATAGGCAACACAATGTCTAAAGGACACCACAAAAATAAAGAGTGTGCAAAAATTTCAGCTTCTCTGATATTCAAAATAGACGTTCTTCAATGTACTAATACACAAATTACTTAGTCAACATGTAGTTGTACATTCAACAGGAACTCTATTGGATGACCATCAAAAAATGTAAGCAGAAATGGGGGCCCATCCGGGATAGAATATAGACAAATGAAAGTGTCTAATAATAATCTTTTGACTAAATCTATAGGGTGGGCCATTTATATGGATACACCTTAATAAAATGGGAATGGTTTCTTGAATACAGTTTCCTGAAAAGTGGATTGGTTGTCGTGGGCCAGTTGAATGGCTGCCAAGGTCTCCCGATCTGACCTCCTTAGACTTTTATCTTTGGGGTCATCTGAAGGCAATTGTCTATGTAATTTATTATGTAATTTTATTAAGGTGTATCATTATAAATGGCCCATCCTGTACATGCAAACTAGAAGTCAATAAAGTCATTAATACAACACAGACAATGTACTAATACTGCTTGATGACTTAATAGTTGCAAACTGATTTATAGTCAACAGGATGTCTATTGGAAGGCCATAAAAAATGTAAGCAGTAATAGGGCTCACCTGGGAGCCAAAACAGACAGAGTTGAAATGACAAGGTTTTAGTCTCTAAAGAAGTCCAAAACAGACTGTAATAATACTCTAATGATTGCTAAAGAACATGTACAGTAGTTGCAAAGTCACTTATAGTCAACAGGATGTCTTATGGGGATAATGAATAAAGAGTTTCCAGCTACAGTACCTTTAATAACAAGTCCAGATTACAACAAAACAAAAAAAAAACTGATCTTTACAAATTGTTTTTCTTGTTTCAGTTATTTATTTTCAGGGCAATTAAAGCTGAAGGAGTTGACTTTGTGCAGTGTGCAACACATGGAAGCTTCCAGCACCGCTGGCAGGAAACAGCCTACAACATGTTCCACTTTGTCACCCTGTATGTGTTCCCTCTTCTGGTAATGAGCTTCTGCTATACCCGAATCCTCGTGGAAATCAACCGCCAGATGCCTCGTGGTAAAGGCAAGGGTAATTGATTTCTGCAGTCTTCTGACATGGTACCTGTCATACAGCTTAACTGCATCCAAATTCCCAGATTGAGGCAAAATGAATCAGACTATGAGCTTATAGCGGTTATCAACCACTGCTGATCTAGAGTCTGTTTTTAGATCTAAAAACAGCATTGCAGTCCAAATTAAAGACAGATTCTTGATCCTGGTTCTGTCTTTAATTTGGACTTAATTGCTGTCTGATACAATAAAGCCTTGACTTTTATACTGAGTGCTGAAAGAAATGACATTAATTGATTTATGAATGAAGTATACTGTAGACTGTCTTTGGAAAACCTTTGATGACATTTCCCTTTTTTCTCTTAGTAGAGTTTTGTGTACAGTGTTTATGGAGGAAACAGCTCTGTTCCTCCATTTCATAAACACCACCCACGGCTAGAAATGTATTTCCATTGTTGTTTAGACTGCAGTTTTTTAGACCAATATGAAAATCAACTTTTGCACTCACTGAGCAGTACTGTAACTGATCAACCAAATCAAGTGTTGTCCATGTTAAAAATCTAAAGGGGGTGAGGGGTTGTTCAGGATTTTCAAACTTAAAACAAAAGTCCCCTGAAA
This sequence comes from Danio tinwini, assembly GCA_903798205.1. NCBI lineage: Eukaryota > Metazoa > Chordata > Actinopteri > Cypriniformes > Danionidae > Danio > Danio tinwini. The sequence continues at coordinate 877,726 of CAIGQZ010004625.1, forward strand.
AAAGGTTGGAAACCACTGGTTAAAGAGAATTACAAAAACACATATTTTTGATTCGGCATTTTACACATCATCCCAAATTTTCAAAATTGAGTTTGTAGATCAGTTTTATTTACAATTTTAAAACTGCTGTGAAACAGATTAATACATGTCTCAATTCAATCAATATAAATACTGAGTTTATTTTTATTAGGGCTGCACGATACTGGACAAAATATGCGATATGCGATGTTGTTTAGTGTCGCAATAACAATATTTCTTATGATATAACTAACTTACAAAATGCTGTTTTATCAGAATCAATTATATTGTTTTTGATTTGCTATGATCATACTAAAATAAACAGCCAATAGATATTTTTCTAAGCTAATTAAATAAGCAATGTTGTCAAAGTGCAAACATTTAGACTTTAAAGGGCACCTATTTAACCTCTTTTTTAAGATGTTATATTAATATTATGGTTCTTCTGAGTGTGCCAGTTTAGGTTCAGTTCAAAACACAATTCAGATTTTTTTATTATGATGTGTTAAAAAGTGCCATTTTAGGGGCGTGTACACAGTTCGTCGTTTTAGGGGCGTGTTGCTTCACATGAAAATTAGTTTCGACTTCCCGTGCAACTTAACAAGGGGGCGAAGCCAAGAGCTCTCCTCTTTGTCTATGGCTACAGACAGGCAGACAGAGAGAAGCAACATGAGTGAGAGGACCAGCATTCAGCTGTGCATGTACGACTCGGACGCAGACCAAGCAGAGAGTACAAAATCATTTGTGTCTTTGTATAGTTTTACAGCCAACTGTGTGCTAGTTTAAGCTCAGAGCTTGTAGCTTACACCGAGACTAATAACCAAGCACACTGAATTAACTTTGACTGAAGAGCATCACACACCGGATGCGCTGCGACACAGCGTGCACATGACAGTTGAAAGTATCGCACACTTGCGGCTCCGGTGTGTGTCACCTGATAGAAACTTATGTTTAGAATTGAGAAATGCATGCCGCTGCGTGGCGTGACGCTTCGTGTCGCCGAGCGGCGCTTCTGGTGTATGACCTGCTTGAGGATGCGGCGCTCAGAGGCACGACACGGCACATCAGACGCGCACATTAGCATGTTATTTAAAATGAAACTATTCAGATAACGCTCTGTGGCGCAACAGAAATATGAAGTGTCCTTAGCAGGGCCAGCGCGTCCATAAAGGCGACCTAGGCGGCAGAATAGTGAGCAAACCCCCCAGTCCTCACTTTTATCCGTGACAACGCAAAATGCATGGCGCTGCACGTCGTTAGTTCATTATTTCCAATGGAGGGACGCGCACGTGAGGCAACGCACTCGCATTTTCCAGCTGCACCTAGTTAAGATGACAGGGAGCTTCTGTGACTGCGGGAAATGCAAACCGCTGAAGTTTAAGGAAGACGCAAGGAAAAGTACACTTGTAACCAAACTCACCAAAACTCACAAACACTGGCGGCGAGGAGAGCGATAACATGGTGAATGTTGAGCCAAATGAGCCTTACATCTAAAAATAGAGCAAGGGTGTTTCTTTGGTGACGTCGCTTTGACTCACATGCTGAAAATGGCGGACGTGAAACAACATACTGAGGATATTGTAATGCGCACCTGTTAATCAATATTGGTGGGCGGGGGGACCGCACTCCTACGTCTAGTTGTGGTCGTTCTCAAAACCGATCCAATTGGTCCACCATTTTTTTGTTGTTAAAGTGAAAAAAAGGACTGAGTGTGTTTATATCACCCCAATGTGACGGTCTGTACACTACACCTACACATATGTCTGTCCAAACAGCTTGAAAAGTAGATTTTTCACCATAGGGGCCCTTTAAAACACCAGGAATGACTGAAAACCATGAATGATTATTGGCTGTTGTAATTTACCTCTCTTTTCTGCAGGTATTAATATTTATTTTCAGTTCTAGGTAGGCCTATCACAGATATGTATATTTTGTTGTACGATATATTGCACCAAAATATATCGCGATAAACAATATTATTGTCATTTTAAGACCATTTTATGCCACTCTTTATATAATGCCAGAATGACAAGTTAATATCATCATGATACAAGTACACTCTTCCAAAGAACACATCATATTTTATTCTTAAGAATATTTCATTTAATTATAGTCATTTGAACAGTTTAATAACTAGGCATTGGAATCACAGTGTGAAATAAATGTTAACAAAAAATTTGCTAAAAAGTAACAGAGGCTGCGATATCTGCTACCAGATCTATTTTCAGCTGTCAGACACCCAAATAAAAATATACTACAGTAATTTATAGTAAATTACTACAATTACTAAACAGTGTTTTTTTAACCATACTGACACTGACACCTCCAATAGAGATGTTGCACAATCAGCTCAAATTTTGCTAATTGGTTTTATGTATGGGTTATATATACTGTATGACCAAAAATGATTGAGGTCATGGCCATGTGTTGTGTGATAAGTCGATATATTGATTATTGTGACAGGCCTAGTTCAATTAGACCCCATCTGATTGATCAGATTTGGATAAACAACCTATGCATGTAGCACAGAAAGGCTTGGCACATAAAACAAATTTAATTTATTGCACTTCTCTGCGATACGGATATTGCATATACTATTATCGCCATAACAATATTTGTTTGACATATTGAGTAGCCCTAACTTTTATACTCACAGAATGCATCTCTTCAAACATATACAGTTGAAGTCTAAATAATTCGCCCTCCTGTGAATTTTGTTCTTTCTTTTTCAAATATTTTCCAAATGATGTTTAACAGAGCAAGACATTTTTCACAGTATTCCCTATTATATTTTTTCGTCTGGAGAATGTCTTATTTATTTCGGAATTTATTTATAAATTAAAAGCAGTTTTTAATAAAAAAAAAACATTTTAAGGTCAATATTATTAGCCCCCTTAAGCAATATTTGTTTTTTGATTGTCTACAAAACCAACCATCATTATACAATGACTAGGCCCACATGGAATCTGCGCGTGCAGAATTCCGCAGACTTTCCGCCCATGATTAATTCTGTTTATTTGCTTGTTTAAATGTGTAAATCTATATTTTTTTCAGTTTTTAAATTAATTACAGTAATATTATTAACTAATATAAAATGTTCATCTGATTTATGTACAATGCAGTTTGTACAGTAATGTTTTCTGTCTTTCAGTAGATATATTATATAAGAGACTTGCTTTGTTTACCAAATAAAGTGGATCTAATTGGATTTGCATTTAAACATTAAATAAAAGTTAAAAAGACATACTTTTTTGTTTCACATATTAAGGTTTTAGTTATGAGACTCCCAAAATAATTCCGCAGAAATCCGCAGATTTTTGCCAAAATTCTCAGCAGACATAGCAAAAAAACATCCGCAGATTCTGGCCCTAACAATGACTTGCTTAATTACCCTAACTTGCCTAGTTAACCTAATTACACTAGTTAAGCTTTTAAATGTCACTGTAAGCTGAATACTATCCTGAAAATTATTTAGTAAAATATCATGTACAGTCATCATGTCTAAGATAAAATAAATCAGTTATTAGAAATGATTTAAACTATTATTAAAGGTGCAGTAAGTGATCTGCCTAAATGCTAAAGTTAGCATAATATATTTGAAACACAGTCCCTCCCCTGCCATCCAAAGCCATGCCTCCTGATATCATGAACGCGCACATTAAAGATGACAGAGGCCCACTAGATCATGTCATTCACCAGAACACTTTATAGTACTTTATAATACTACAATTCTAAATGAAAAACTGTATTATATCTAGCACATTTTCAGTTGTGTAGCAAGCAGAACTTGTCATAACGTGCAATATTTCATGCATGCAATGATCGCTGGTCTCAGTCTCTCACTTGCTTTGTCCTAAAGCGACTATATGCTTAGTGGTGCGGCGTGATTTTGATTGTCTGAAATATTAGCACTCCTCTATATTTTTTTCCTCAATTTCAGTTTAAAGGGCTGTGAAACCCGCCTCTTTCAGTTCAAGTCTACCTCAGAAAAAAATGCTCCGAGACGGTCGTGGAGCTCTGAGGGCAGAGGGAGGAGTGGGCGTGGCCGGCAGAGCAGGGGAAAAGAGGAACAACAACTGTTGTCAGTCGGCTCACAAAATGAGACACAAACCATGAGGAGACGCATGATTTTATACTTTACAAAGTTAAATGTAAAGAAATAAACAGCAAGTAATTTAATGTCCTGCTACATATGTTATTCGTAATTTCATATACACATAACCACAAGTTGTTATATCATTATAAAGATAATCATGTTTATATAAACACTATAAATGAGGAGGACCTCTCTACTTTTCAATCCCTGGGTCTGAATGCAGACACAGTGGACAGCAGTGCAGCAGGTCTTTTGCTCTGTTTATTCGAACCATTAGCCCTGCCGGTAATCTGGAGGATTTTAAAAATAGGTGAACACAGCAGCACATGCTAACTTGTCATAACGTGCAATATTTCATGCATGCAATGATCGCTGGTCTCAGTCTCTCACTTGCTTTGTCCTAAAGCAACTACTGTATGCTTAGTGGTGCAGCGTGCAGGAATTACACTTATTACTAAGCCATACTTACATGCTGTTTCAGACCGAATGTTCAGAGTAGTGGTAAACAATATAGAGAGAGCGTCACAGGCTGTAAGTGTTCAAAAATGAATCAATGTGAATATAAAAGCAACTTCAGCTCAGTAAAGCAGGCTAGTCGGAATAGCGATATTTACCAAGGTTTTGTTGTTAAGCTAAATAAAATCTACTTTATCGATGCTGTAAAAGGTCCCTTATTAAATTGAGAATAGTCACATCAGCCATGGTGTCATCCTTCCTCCAGCGTGCAAAAGTAACTCCAATATTGATTAAGGACTTTAAAAAGTTTTGATTCAGCATTTATTTTTACCGCTGACACTCGTGTCCACGTAACCGCAGCACGCATGCATTAGCTAATGGCAGATCTGCGTGAACAGAGGTGCGCAGTTTTACAAATCTATATTTATTGACAGACAGTCTGGGCTACTTATCAGATTTATGGGAATTATCGGTCGACAATTTGTAATTGGATGAAAATTTTTTAGTCTTATGCCTTACCCAGAATATAAAAATGCATATAAACACATTTAGATCATTTACTTTAAGCATTACTATTGGAATGTGAAGAGACTTTCAACCAGCACAACAAAAAATGTGTCAGAAGACAATCACCTACTGCACCTTTAAAACTATTATAGTTAGAAATGTGTTTAAAAAATCTTCTTTCCATTAAACAAACATTGGGAACAAATATATGCAGGGGGCTATCAATTCAGGAGGTAATTAATAATTCAATTCATAGATAATTCAGAGTCTGACTTTAACTGTATGTTTGTTTTTCTAGGTGGGGAGCCTTGTCTGCGACGCAGTGGAGCCGACATGATCCCGAAGGCACGCATGAAAACCCTAAAGATGACCATCATCATCGTGGCATCATTTGTGGTGTGCTGGACGCCGTATTATCTGCTGGGCATCTGGTATTGGTTTCAGCCCCGAATGTTGCAGGTCACGCCAGAATACGTTCATCACGCCCTCTTCGTCTTTGGTAATCTCAACACGTGCTGTGATCCGGTCATCTACGGTTTCTTCACACCCTCGTTCAGAGCAGACATAACCAGCTGCTTCAGTAGGAGGAATCAAAACTGCTCTCCGAAGTCTCTGGACCGACTGTCTGCACGCAGAGGAGGTGCGAGCGGGGAAGCAGAGTCAGACCTTGGGAGCGGAGACCAGCCCAGCGGACAAACAGCATAGGTGGTCAATCCAGCAGGAATTTGCTGTCTGAATGTGAAGGATAGTAGTTTCACTCCGTGTCCAGACATCTATGTATACACTGCTGATGGGGATTGGCATTTCTAGAATATGCAGGTATTATGAAATTGCTTGAATTCAGATTTAATCCATATAAAGTCGCCATGAAATGGAGGTTAAGATTGTCTGAATTATTAGCACTCCTCTATATTTTTTCCCCAATTTCTGTTTAAAGGGCTGTGAAACCCGCCTCTTTCAGTTCAAGTCTACCTCAGAATTTAAAAAATGGAGCTCTGAGGGCAGAGGGAGGAGTGGGCGTGGCTGGCAGAGCAGGGGAAAAGAGGAACAACAACTGTTGTCAGTCGGCTCATAAAATGAGACACAAACCGTGAGGAGACGCATGATTTTATAGTTAACAAAGTTAAATGTAAAGAAATAAACAGTAAGTAATTTAATGTCCTGCTACATATGTTATTCGTAATTTCATATACACATAACCACAAGTTGTTATATCATTATAAAGATAATCATGTTTATATAAACACTATAAATGAGGAGGACCTCTCTCCTCTTCAATCCCTGGGTCTGAATGCAGACACAGTGGACAGCAGTGCAGCAGGTCTTTTGCTCTGTTTATTCGAACCATTAGCCCTGCCGGTAATCTGGAGGATTTTAAAAATAGGTGAACACAGCAGCACAGGTATAGGCGATGTGTCTGAATGGTAACAAACTCAACTGATAAAAGACAAAGTCCGCCATTCTCCAATTCTCGTACAGCTCTCTCTTGCTGCAAACCAACAGCTTTGCTGTATTGGCCCTGACAGAATTCCAGGGAAAACATGCAACAAACCTCATAGATCATGAAAAAAACACATACGACTCGTGTTGTGACCCGGTGATTTTAATCCCCCCAAAAAATGTTTAAACCCGGAAGATGAAATTAGTTGACAAAAGCTCAAAATTATCCAGTTTTCCCCACAATTAAAGCTGACAAGTGCTAACGTTGTCTTAAATGTTGCTCAACACACACAAATCTGGTAAAATTTCTGAAAAAGTACTCCAGGGTGACTTGAACCTTTAACAGAAAGAAGATTTTTTCAACACTTTCCTAAACATATATAGTAGGGATGGGTATCGTTACCACTTATCGGTTTGGTACTTTAACGGTACTCTTATCAGTACTTTTTGTAGTGTTTTTTTTTAACAAAAATTGAACAGAATTAACAACACTTTATTTTAATATGACTTTTTTCATGTAAAATAAAATGAAATCAATAATTGTAAACCAAATAAATATAAATTTTCTTGTAAAAGAACGTACAATAGTTGGAGCATACGTAGGCTTCAGTTTTAACCATTCATCTGGAGAAAAATCAACGTTGGGACCTTTCTTGGATTATTGTGCTCCCTGCAGTTGAAAATACCCTCTTTGAACTGCAAAATGCAGTTAAACAATCAGCTGTGGCTAATGTTTATAATTTATCATTAACACATTTACATAAATGAGTGAACTGTGTTTTGGGATTAGGTAATTTTGGAGCTTCTTGCAATGTAAAAATCAGCTTTTTTAATAATTTCTAAATAAGCATGGTTTATTATTATTAATCTAATACAGTGATGTAAAAGCATTTTTAATGTTTAAGATTTATTTAGGCTACTGCAGAAAAAAATATCAATATGTTTTCAGCAGAACCAAATGTGTGTGTTTATTAAACTATTAATATTATACTAATTTAGAGCCCTTATGTGATTGACTGCTAGCATATGTACCTGAGGATGTGGATGATATACCGTTATAGCTAAGCAGTTGAAAACTTTGCATTTGTCTGATTGTCAAATATCGCAAAGTTAAAGTTAAACCATCGTCAGTTAAATTATGCTATAGGTAACGTTTATTTAGCCATAATTCTCCAGTACCGATAGCAGAACCGTTAACATCAGAGCTTATCGATACTTCTGTCTTTTATAATTTAGCACTGTTATAAATAAAGTACAGAGTTTTGATACCCAGCCCTACATAATAGTTTTAATAACTAATTTATAATAGCTGAATTGCCATAATGACATTACATAATATTTTACTAGATAATTTTCAAGTATTCAGCTTAATAATAATAATAATAATAATAATAATAATAATAATAATAATAATAATAATAATAATAATAATAATAATAATAATAATAATAATAGGCGACGCAGTGGCGAGGAGGTAATGCTGTCGCCTCACAGCGAGAAGGTCGCTGGTTCGAGCCTCGGCTGGGTCAGTTGGCATTTCTGTGTGGAGTTTGCATGTTCTCCCTGCGTTCGCATGGGTTTCCTCCGGGTGCTCTGGTTTCCCCCACAGTCTTAAAGACATGCGGTACAGGTGAATTGGGTAGGCTAAATTGTCCATAGTGTATGAGTGTGAATGAGTGTGTGTGGATGTTTCCCAGAGATGGGTTGCGGCTGGAAGGGCATCCGCTGCATAAAAACATGCTGGATAAGTTGGCGGTTCATTCCGCTGTGGCGACCCCGGATTAATTAAGGGACTAAGCCGAAAAGAAAATGAATGAATGAATAATAATAATAATAACAGCTAATAATATTGACCTTAAAAAATTTAAACAGCTTTCATTCTAGCCGAAATAAATTAAATCAGACATTTTCAACAGAAGAAAAAATATTATAGGAATTACCGTAAAAAAATACATTGCCTTGTTAAACGTCATTTGGGTTTTTTTTTTTTATTAATAGGAGGGCTAATAATTTTGACTTCAATTGTAAATCAAATTGAAACAGTCCTGAAATAAAATAAAAATGTAGGGCGGTGCATGATTTCGTATTTTGAGAATTGATTATATCATTGGATAATGGGTGTCACTAACAAAATGAATATGACTGACAAATGGACGAAAGTAGGGCAGAAACAAGACATGCCCTGATATCCCCACCCTAAATAACATTTAACTCCGCCTCAAAGGTATTCCATGTGAACAAACATGAAGAAAAGTGATTAAGGGAGCTGGTAAGGTTATAGTGTTTAATTAAAAATTATAAGGGCAAATTCATTTTTACAAAAAAGAATGAAGAGCACAGACACATTATTTATAACAAGCACTACTATATACAAATGTAAAAAGTTTTCATGGCGACTTTAATAGTATAGTTCATACAAAAATGAAAATTTTGTCATCATTTATACACCCTTGTGTTGTTGTAACGCCTTATATACCTTTGTTTTTTTTCGGACCACTAATAGGGAAATATAAAAGGAAATTCCTGTTAGAGCTTGTATATATAATGGTAGGGAATAGGGATCAGCATTACAGCGATAGTTCACTTAAAACTGAAGATTCTGTTATCATTTACTCACCCTTCCTTCAAACCTGTTTAACCTCCTTTCTACAGTTGAACATAAAAGAAGATATTTTAAAGAATGCTAAAACCTGTAATCATTGATTTCCATAGTATGTGTTTTTCCTACTATGGAGTCTATGGTTACAGGTTTCCAGCTTTCCTCAAAATATCTTCTTTAGTGTTCAACAGAATAAAGAAACTTATAAAAGTTTGAAACCACTTGTGAGTAGATAGTGAGTTTATTTTCATTTTTGGGTGAACTATCATTTCAGTACAATAATGTTTATTAATCTTTATTAATCTGGGGTCATTACAGCGGAATGAACCGCCAACTTATCCAGCATATGTTTTACGCAGCGGATGCCTTTCCAGCCACAACCCATCACTGGGAAACATCCACACACACCCATTCACACACATACACTACGGACAATTTAGCCTACCCAATTCACCTATACCACATGTCTTTGGACTTGTGGGGGAAACCCGAAGCACCTGGAGGAAACCCACGCAAACACGGGGAGAACATGCAAACTCCACACAGGAACTCCAACTGACCCAGCCAAGGCTCGAACCAGCGACATTCTTGCTGTGAGGCAAACATGCTACCACTGCGCCACAGTGCAGCCCACAATAACGTTTAGTCAAAAACAAAATAAACTGTAATGTATAATTTATTGAAAATCCTGACTGTCTACTTGGTCACAAACAAAAATATCACAACTCCCCATTACTGAAAATCAACAGTATTAATAAATACTATAGGTTTAGATTTAATCCACTGCTAAGCGAACTGCTGAGTCCTAATCAAACTTGCCAAATTTGACATTTGCTAATATTTAAAGTACATCTGCCTCATCTATAACTCCTCTCCACACAGCGGAGAAGCTTTCAAAGCAATTAAAAGCACTGAAGCCTATCCCTATGCTTTACATTAATTGGTTAATTATTCCAAAATGCATCATCTGGAGATGAAAAAAAAATTCTTGATCACACAAAGAGGAAGTTAATTAAGTGATAATAACAGTTTGAGGTTGGCAAACATGCCAGTATATATTTTTCTGATGACAGAGATAACACCTTAAAGGGATAGTTCACCCAAAATTAAAATTATGTCATTGTTTACTCACTCTTGACTTGTTCCAATACAGTTTGGGGGGGGGGGGGGGGGGATTGGGTCAAAAGAAAATATATTTTGAAGAATGTTGTAAACCTGTAACCATTTGCTTCCATGGTGTTTTTTTTCTACTATGGATGTCAATGATTAGCAGTTTCCCAACATTCTTCAAAATATCTTATTTTGTGTTCAACGGACCAAACATTCAAGGGTGAGTAATTGAAGGCAGAATTAAACATTTTGGGCAAACTATCCATTTAAAACACAGCATTTTAGGTCATACAGATGAGAGAAAAGCATCATTTGAAATGGTAAAAGTCTACTATTATTTGTGTTTTAATAATCTTATAAAGGCGGCAGCGTGGTTAGCACTGTCGCCTCACAGCAAGAACGTCGCTGGTTCGCGTCCTGACTGGGCCAATTGGCATTTCTGTGTGGACTTTGCATGTTTTCCTCGTGTTCCCCCACAGTAAGAAGACATGCGGTATAAATGAATTGAACAAACTAAATTGGCCGTAGTGTATGTGTGTGTGTGAATGAGTGTGTAAGGGTGTTTTCCATTACTGTGTTGCGGCTGGAGGGGCATCTGCTGTGTAAAACATACTGTATGCTGGAATAGTTATTGGTTCATTCCGCTGTGGCGACCTTTGATAAATCAGACACAAAGAGGAAGTTAATTAAGTGATAATAACAGTTTGAGGTCGGCAACCATGCCAGTATATATTTTTCTGATGACAGAGATAACACCTTAAAGGGATAGTTCACCCAAAATTTAAATTCTGTCATTATTTACTCGCTCTTGACTTGATCCAATCAGATTTGAGGTTTTTGTTTTTTTTTGGTCTGTTGAACACAAAAGAAGATATTTTGAAGAATGTTGTAAACCTGTAACCATTTGCTTCCATAGTATTTGTTTTTTTTCTACTATGGATGTCAATGATTAGCAGTTTCCCAACATTCTTCAAAATATCTTCTTTTGTGTTCAACTGACCAAAAATTCAAGGGTGAGTAATTGAAGGCAGAATAAACATTTGGGCAAACCATCCATTTAAAACACAGCATTTTAGGTCATACAGATGAGAGTAAAGCATCAATTGAAATGGTAAAAGTCTACTATTATTTGTGTTTTAATAATCTTAAAAAGGCGGCAGGGTGGTTAGCACTGTCGCCTCACAGCAAGAACGTCGCTGGTTTGAGTCCTGACTGGGCCAATTGGCATTTCTGTGTGGAGTTTGCATGTTCTCCTCGTGTTCCCCCACAGTAAGAAGACATGCGGTATAAATGAATTGAACAAACTAAATTGGCCGTAGTGTGTGTGTGTGTGTGTGTGTGTGTGTGTGTGTGTGTGTGCGTAAGGGTGTTTCCCATTACTGGGTTGCGGCTGGAAGGGCATGTGCTGTGTAAAACATACTGTATGCTGGAATAGTTGATGGTTCATTCCGCTGTGGTGACCTCTGATAAACCAGAGACTAAGCCGAGGGAAAATTAATGAATGAATCTTAAAGAAAACTAAAAATGTGTGCTTATCTTCTCAAAAGGTTAATATTAAACAACTTGCAAGTAAATGAAGTAACTGAAAGTAAATGAAAGAAGGGCATGTGGCACTTGAACCACACTAGGGTGAGAAAATGATTGCTGAATTTTCACTTTTGGATGAACTAACCCTTTAATACTGAATGTGGATCACCAACAAAATCACAATGTGGTTTGAAACTCGTATATCTTCTAGAAAGATGCAACAGTGCGTATAAAGAATCAAACAGCAAAGCAAAGCCTCAGGCAGTACCTTGGAAGTGAGATATTTGCCTGTCTGGAACAGGGTAATAAATATACAGTGCCTCATTAACAGACCACATGCGTAACGGCTTGCGTGTTTGGAAGCAACTGTTGAGGATCTCTAATTAATAACAGCTCAGAGTCTGACATGTCGCTTGCTTAACACCTCCTGTTTAGGAATGTCACTTCATGTTTTAAAATGGCCTTAGCATATTAATCGTTCATTCAAACGAGACGCTGTTGTGAATGCTCGACATCCACACTGTTGTTTATCTGTGGAATCGCAGTCGATGTGTTTCACTGCATTCATTCCAGTCTATTATGCAGTGTATAGTGGTGATGATATATGCATGACTCTCCAGAAAAATATCTCTGTGCTGTGTGCTTGTGATTAAAAATGTATGTGGATGGAACATCCAGCCTTAACAGGGTATTTGACCCAAAAATATTCCTCCTTGTAATATATGCTTGACCCATTTTTCTGTGGAGCCTGAAAATTTAGAAGAACTTCACATATGAGGGCAGTTTATGATGACTACTTGAGCTCAAAAAGACTGTGTATCAGAATGTTAAGTTATTTATGTTTTATTTGATATTTCCAAGTCTTATGATGATGTTAAAAAATTTGAAGGCATTAAGTCAATTTTCTAAATTACTATTGTTAGATATCAGTATTAGTGATGCACCGATATGAACATTTTGGCCGATATGACTATTTATATTTTGAAACTGGAAGGTGACTCCCAATATATAGGCTATAATATACATTTGGAAGATATATAGTGCTCAGCATATCTGAGTTCACCTCTTACAAATCTATCTTTTAAATTTATATTTTTAATAGATGCTTTACAATATTAAATTTGTGCCTATACATTCGATTAGTCAGTGACAAAGCCAAAACTAGAACTAATCTAACAAAAAAACTTGCAATATTTCTGATCTAAAAATCAGTGTTGCCAACTATTTTTAATGAATAGGTACTAAGCTTTGCCTGAATAGTCACTAAATGTTTCTAGATTACATCATACATCATAGATGTATACATTAGATATCACATATGGACCCTGAGCATGCGTCAATAGCGCCGCCACATTTGTACAGTGCTCCCAGGACAAATGTCATTCAACCACACTAAAGCCAACATAAAGAAGCTGGACTTTAGCGCTGTGTACGGGCATAGTAACGAGCAAACAAAGAAAACAAAGCACAAAGGAAGAACATTTCATGGGTAAGATTTCGTTTTTTATGTTTTTGTATGTTACGAACTTTTGTGCTCAACAAGTAACGCTATTGATGAGATTACAGTCACGTACTGCATTCACCATAAGGCAAAGTAGCACCAAACTCACACTAAATACTAGGCTTATGCTAGTTTTGTTAAATAAAATAAGCAAACAATGTAAATTAAATATGACAACAAGATGTTGCGGTGCCAGAAACTTGTATTATTGTCAGCTGAGTGAGCGAGTCGTTCATAACTGAGATTCATTCACAAACGAATCGCTCCCTCCGTTTGAATTGGAAGTGAAAGCAGGAGTGGGGGTATGTTTTAGGACATGAATTAGATTAAATTTGACAGGGAAAAAGATAATACATTTCCATGCACAAACACACGTTTTTTGTCAGCAATGCCTGCAGTCGCTTATCCATCGCTGTAGAAATATGATATAAAATGATAATTTTCGTAATCTAAAAAAATATTTGCATACTGACCACCAAGAAAACACAAGTGTTTATATCTTTAGCTCTGGATGGCCAGTCCTCCTCTGCACCTTGGTGCATTCATTTCAAAGGAGCACCACTCTGTACTGAAATGGCGCCTCTATTGACGCATTCCTTCCAATAGACAACAACAGGGTAGGCGACTTCTAATGTAAATATCTATGGTCATACGTCAATTAGCATATTACTGACATTTCTGTTTGTTTAACAGCCTATGATTAATAAAGGGGTATTTATATTTGCACTACGCTTCATGAATGCATGTTAATTTAACTAAATTTGTTGCTGTTTAAATACAGTATATCAGTATAAATGTGTAGTGAATTTGCAGTAATCTCTCAGACGTAATAAACTAAATTTATTACTAAATTTAATCTCTGTGATTGTGAACTAGAAAAGAATAAACGATCAAATTAAATAGTTAAATAAAAAACAAAGGAGGAGAAGACAAGGTTTGACTGTATAAAAGAAATACCTCACACTCGCGGTGCTAAATCATTTGTCGTCGATACGCAGAGGGGTGATCTGCTCTCAGGCTACAGGTGAGAGAGACTGCTGTACGAGGACTGGGCTGTCAGTGAGTGCTTTGAGGCGGGGGAGGGGCTGATGGCATCACTTGCAGCCCTTTGCGAAGAGTAAAAACGATACAGTACGGACATGAGAGCCTATAAATATCTCCAGTAAGACCAAATAAAAAGTCGCTAGTCGCTTTTTTAAAAATTTGTCGCTGAGGGGGTCTGAAAAGTCGCTAAATATAATGAGAAAGTCGCTAAGTTGGCAACACTGGCAAAAATTAGAAAGGCCAAATTTATGTTACGGAAAAATATTACATAAAATTTTATTTTATTATATTTATTTTACCTATATTTAAAACTATTATTTAGTTATGAATATAATTGTTTAATAAAACTGTTTTTCTTAAAGGCACCAATATATATATATATATATATATATATATATATATATATATA
>CAIGQZ010004625.1:901238-927956 GCA_903798205.1 Danio tinwini
GATAGATAGATAGATAGATAGATAGATAGATAGATAGATAGATAGATCATTATATTTATTTTGTAGATATTATACACTCCCTTACAAATAGACATGGTCAAGACGATTTGCTGCAGTTCAAACCAAGCATCAGAATGGGGAAGAAAGATGATTTAAGCCCAGACGGGCTGGTCTGAGTATTTCAGAAACTGCTGATCTACTGGGATTTTCATGCACAACCATCTCTAGGGTTTACAGAGAATGGTCAGAAAAAGAGAAAAGAGAACAGTGAGAGGCAGTTCTGTGGGCGCAAATGCCTTGTTGATGCCAAAGGTCAGAGGAAAATGACCAGCCTGTTTCCAGCTGATAGAAAGGCAACAGTAACTCAAATAACCACTTGTTACAACCGAGGTCTGCAGAAAAGCATCTCTGAACGCACAACACATCTAACCTTGAAGCAGATGGGCTACAGCAGCAGAAGACCACCGGGTGCCACTCCTGTCAGCTAAGAACAGGAAACTGAGTCTACAATTGGCACAGGCTCACCAAAATTGGACAATAAATGATTAGAAAAAACATTGCCTGGTCTAATGAGTCTCGATTTCTGCTGCGACATTCAATTGGTAGGGCATGAATTTGACGTCAACAACATGAAAGCATGGATCCATCCTGCCCTTTATCAATGTTTCAAGCTGCTGCTGGTGGTGTAATGGTGTGGGGGATATTTTCTTGGCACACTTTAGGCCCATTAGTACCAATTGAGCATCGTCAACACCAAAGCCTACCTGAATGTTGTTGCTGACCATGTCCATCCCTTTATGACCACAGTGTACCTACTTCCAGCAGGATAATGCGCTATATCATAAAGCTTTAACATGACAATGAGTTCACTGTACTTAAATGGACTCCACAGTCACCAGATATTAATCCAATAGAGCACCTTTGGGATGTGGTGGAACGGGAGATTCAAATCTGCAGCAACTGTGTGACGCTATCATGTCAATATGGAGCAAAATCTCTGAGGAATATTTCCAGTACCTTGTTAAAACTACGACATTAAGGCAGATCTGAAGGCAAAAATGGTCCAACCTGATACTAGTAAAGTGTACCTAATAAAGTGGCCGCTGAGTGTATATATTAGAAAAATCAAATATCGCAGAGAGTTGTCTGTTTTTTTTTTCCAATATCGTGCAGCCCTACTGTGTGTAGCTGTATGAGTTTCTCATGTGTGCAGCTGTTTTAACCGTTAGCCTTCCTATGAGAATCAATTTCAAAGTGAGAAAAAAACAACAAAGAACTGGTGGAAGTTTTACTTTGCTGAAAGATTCGTCATTCTCACACACGCAGGTCTATGTGAATCCACTACTGGGATGCTGTTTGTGCGTCAGCAGTGTGAGAGGATCATCCAGTGTGTGTGTATTTGAGCGCTAACATGTCATTCCCACCGGCACCTGCCCCTGCCCTTCTGACTCCTCGATCAGTCTGCAATGCGTCATTCATGGGCAGCTCTTTTGTAAATCTGCTGTTCATGATAACAGATAACACAAACTACAGTTTTCAAAGAATAATGTCCCTCTGCAGATCATCTCTCTGCTCTAATGGGAGCAGATGTCAGCATACACTTCTGTGAGCAGATGTGGTGTGTAAAAAAATCTTGCAACAAAACCAAAACTGTAGTGGAACAAACTGTACTTCAGCAGGTTTATTTTTGTAGCCGCATGTTTGTACAGTACAGTGAGAGAAGGATTTGGATGTGAAGTTTGGAAAGAGTAAAGTAATTTTTGGCAATAAAGGGAACAAAGAGAGGAAGATGAGCCTAAAATGGTATTATAGTGTAAGATTATAGGTAATACAGGGAGTGCAGAATTATTAGGCAAATGAGAATTTTAACCACAACCTCCTCTTTATGCATGTTGTCTTACTCCAAGCTGTATAGGCTCGAAAGCCTACTACCAATTAAGCATATTAGGTGAAGTGCATCTTTGTAATGAGAAGGGGTGTGGTCTAATGATATCAACACCCTATATCAGGTGTGCATAATTATTAGGCAACTTCCTTTCCTTTGGCAAAATGGATCAAAAGAAGGACTTGCCAGGCTCCGAAAAGTCAAAAATAGTGAGATATCTTGCAGAGGGATGCAGCACTCTTAAAATTGCTTAAGATTGCGTGATTATCAAACAATCAAGCGTTTCATTCAAAATAGTCAACAGGGTCGCAAGAAGCGTGTGGAAAAAACAAGTGGCAAAATAACTGCCCATGAACTGAGAAAAGTCAAGCGTGCAGCTGCCAAGATGCCACTTGCCACCAGTTTTGCCATATTTCAGAGCTGCAACATCACTGGAGTGCCCAAAAGCACAAGGTGTGCAATGCTCAGAGACATGGCCAAGGTAAGAAAGGCTGAAAAACGACCACCACTGAACAAGACACACAAGCTGAAACGTCAAGACTGGGTCAAGAAATATCTCAAGATTCTAAGGTTTTATGGACTGATGAAATGAGAGTGAGTCTTGATGGACCAGATGGATGGGCCCGTGGCTGGATCGGTAAAGGGCAGAGAGCTCCAGTCCGACTCAGACGCCAGCAAGGTGGAGGTGGAGTACTGGTTTGGGCTGGTATCATCAAAGATGAGCTTGTGGGGCTTTTTCGGGTAGAGGATGGAGTCAAGCTCAACTCCCAGTCCTACTGCCAATTTCTGAAAGACACCTTTATCAAGCAGTGGTACAGGAAGAAGTCTGCATCCTTCAAGAAAAACATGATTTTCATGTAGGACAATGCTCCATCACACGCGTCCAAGTACTCCACAGCGTGGCTGGCAAGAAAGGGTCTAAAAGAAGAAAAACTAATGACATGGCCTCCTTGGTACATCTTGTATATACTGTTGTGCTCAAAAGTACTTGTTTAAATGAATTCTTTCATTAAACAATGATGCATTAAAATGATCTAAAGTGACAGTCAAGAGCATTTATAATATCACAAAAGATCTCAAATGTTCCACAATATTTAAAGCAACACAACAGTTTTTTAACTTCAATAACAACAATAATGAAAATAAAATTCATAATAATCATAATAATAATGGTAATAATGCTTCTTGTTTACATATTGTAATTTCTGAATAATCATTTGACACTGAAAACTGAAGTAATGATGCTAAAAATTCACCTTTGTATGACAGAAATATTTAAAGGGGACCTATATTACCCCTTTATCTGATGTCCTTAAAGTGTGCATGTGAAGTTTCAGCTCAAAATACCTTACAAATAATGTTTTATAACTCTTTGAAACTTTAGGCTTTGCAACTAATTGTGCCATTTTGATGACTGTAGCTTTAAATTCAAATGAGATTGTGCTCTTTTCAAAAGAGGGCGGAGCTACAAATGCCAATGGCTGTTTCTCAATTTCAAGAACATGGGCTGCGTCTGAAACCGCCTACTACTCAGTAGGTACTGCATTTGAATTTAAGCGTACTACTCGGCCGTTAGAAAAGTGCGTTCTATACAGTATATGAATGTAAGAAGTATGAATGGAATTCGGATGTACTACATCCGCCATTTTGTCATGGTCACGTGACCTATTTGCGTCAGTTGCGTCGATTCACTCCCACCCATTCATGAATTCTCTCGCGGAGCATCATGAGCAAGCGCAGCGTGCATGAGATGCGCACTTCAGAATCTCGCCGGAAGTAGTAAGTCATCCGGGTACTTCTCGCATACTGATTATCGAATTCTATGAGTTTGGACATACTACTCGGCTCGCATACTGATTTTAGCGTACTGTATAGTATGGAAGTATGCGGTTTCAGATGCAGCCGCAGAGAATGGACTTGCGTTCTTAAGACTGCTCTTCCCAGGTCAAGTCGGAAGAACGAACTAGGGAGACCGCGAGAACAGAGAACGTGAATGAGATGCGGCGTTCTTCCAAAAATTGTTTTAACATTACAGCATTCAAACAATGATTTATTGTTTTTCCCCTTTTCACAATATATACTTTGCATAAACTTTTTACAAATATACGTTGCATAACATAAATAAAACAGATTTTAATACAAATTTCAACAAATAAACATTTGTTAATGCCGTTATTAAGATTTTCATGGTCATGTTTACTTTCACCGTTTCATTTAAGGAAACTCCTGAGGTAAATAACTGATCTTTAATAATAAATCTATATAAAATGCTGTGCTTCCCATCTCTAGAGCGAGTTCGGTGCCCCAAGTCTGCATCGATGCATCCTCGATACCAAGAACATATCCAAGAACTTTGATGCATCCTCCGTTCTTGCGATCTTGAGTTTTGTAACTGAACTTTGGCAGTTGATGATGATGTTACATGAGAAAACGCAAGATTGCTGAAGAACGCATATTGAGAAACAGCCTATGTGTCAGCATAGTGGCAGATTCAAAACCAGACTAACATACTACACTAATGAGGAAGAGATTGTCACCAATGGGTGGGGTTTCATCATATTTCACATTAATACTGTTTTTACTGCATTTTTACCACATAAATTCAGCTGAATAAAATAAAAATAGCTTATTGATTTATAGACTATCGATTTATAAAAAAAAATGCTTTATTACATTTTCATTTACTCCAGTATACTTAAATATGCAGTCTAAAAGATTTCTGTTACTCCATTTAAAGTCTCGTCATCGTTTATTTTAATGCTTCGTAACAAAATCATAATAAAGATCCAAAATTCCGAATCATCCCAAGACATAAAAAAATTTGATGGATTTTATTCATGCATAAACATTGATCAGAAAACATAAACAGAAGCTCAATCATCCCCATTTGATGTGTGAGAACATGCCATGTGACATGCATGAATAAATCTCATTGGTTCTCAAGAGTCAAGCAAGCATGTATGAGCATCCATGGCCAAAATAGGTTAGCAGATCAGCGTTTATAAATTTGAATAAAAGTCTAAATTAAATCTGGTCATTATATATAGCAATTATGTCTCTCCAGAATAAGGATTGCTTAATTTAAATGGAGTTATTAAATGGAATAGTTTTAAAGATTCACTTTTAGGTGAATTAAGAGATAAAAAACCTGAAATTTGAATACAATGATCTTACTTTGTGTTTATTTTTATGATTTAAGAATGAAATATAAGAGAGTAAATGATGAGCTGTTTGATGTGGTTCAACAAAACTTTATTTCCTCCAACATAGGCTCATTCTGAAAATTTAGCCCTATGTACATTTCTGGAGATTGCAAATTATGTAGCCAGGGGTACGTATGGCTGCATTTCATCTTTAAAACAAACGCTACGGTGCAGTTTGACAGTGTTTCTTTTCTTGCTTACCAGCTGACTGCTTACCTCCATATGGAGGACTTTTCCGCTGTTAACAGTTTGCCCAGTGGCTTGTTACGTACCTTAACAAACTTGAGACGGAGAGCGGAATTAATTGTTGATGACGAGGTTCAAGTCCGGTGAAGAACAGTTCCAGAAAGACAAAAACATAAAAAGCCAAAAAATTCAATAAACAAGTAAATAACAGGGTAAGATTATGATAAAATCTGAAAACGTGGTAAAAATCAGGCAAGGGTTTTTATTTTTATTTTGAAAACACTGTCGGTTGGGTTTAGGGAAGTGGGTGGGCACTGGTCAATCGGTGTTTTTGAAAACACTCGGTTGGGTTTAGAAAAGGGGGTGGGTGGGGAGATCGGTCAATGAGTCAGTTAGTCAGTCGACAGCGGCCTCTCGTGGATTGATGCGAGAACAGCAGGCGCAATTAGCACTTGCGAGAGAAATTTGAGATCTCCAAAAGCGCACAAAGCAGCCTTTGGTGGATTCGCGAGAACAAAAACTGCAAAAAAAAGAAAGGTAGCTCCTGGGACGTAATTGGTGCTCTCCAGATATGTATATAGGGGTACGTTTTCAGATGAGCCTGGGTTGATTTCCTCTTAGACAAAAGATCAGATAGTTTACATCCCAAATGAACTAAAATCCAATTACTGTAACTGATTGCAATGTATCTTGCGCCTTTTGAAAAAGCTACTTTGAAATGATAACTGGTGTGAAAAAAGCTGTACACAAATAAACAGATTAAATTGAAATAAAATATAAAGGGAAAAGTCAAAAAAACTTTAGGGAATTTTAAACTTAAAAATGCATTTTAAAACCCACTTGTTTACAAGTTGCTTTGCACAAATTCCTGATTTACAGGAAGGGTAAAGCTACTGTCGTTAAATATATCATCCAAACAAGCACAAAATCTTCAGAGATCCAAACACCTGCAAGATTTAACATCTCCGAGGTGTTTCTACACGGTAATTTGTAGGACGCTTGTCTGATTTAGCGGAGTGTGTGATTACATCTGATTGCAGCTTTTATCCAGCAGAAACATCACGGATGACTGAATCATTTGCACTCACTAAAAGATGTTGGTCTTTCAGTGCGAGCAGACCATGCTCTTCAGTCTCAGTTTGCAAGACATGACCTTGAATGTATGTTTTCTGTATTGAGCTGAACAAACTGTGGAGAGAAGGAGGCAAGGTCATGTCTGTAGGGTCTGAAAACAAGCAAAGAGATACACAGCAAGCTTTCATTTTCAGGAGGTGTAAGCAAACAGGTTTAAATGGTAAAGATACTTTGATTTGAAGTGAACGAAGCAGTAAAAAAAAGGTCACTTATGTCATTCTCCTTAGATCGGTTTTCTTGAGAAAATTGTAAACATACAAGTGTGTAAGAGGAAAATCTGTTGTGTAAAAAGACTGAAAGTGGATGTATGAATAAGAATTTCTGCAAAGTTTCTACTCAGGTATCTTCTACTTAGGCTGATAGATATGATATATAAAGTGGGTCTCAGACTGGACAAGAAGCACTGCATTAAATTACATTGCCTTGTCTTTAAAATCTGGAAATGTATTTTATCCCAGTATTTTCAATAGAATTTCTGCACTAGCCTGTTGCTACTGGCTAATGATGACTATCGTCGTCATCATTAATATTACTATTTAACTATGTTATATTATTAATATTACTTTTTTTTTCATTTCCTAATAAATATTAAATATTAAATTTAATTTCTTAATAAATCACCTCATTATGTATAATATGAAAATATTAAACATGAATATTTAATATGATTTATATATGATATTAGAATACGTGTTAGCTTATGTAAGTGTTTTTACGTTTTAGAATAGAATATAGAATATTCTCAATAATATTTGTAAAAGAAACTTTGGTCCTATATGAACCATTTACATATATTTCAATTATTATGGAAAAAGAGTGCATGTTTTTACCAAAACTAATACTGGATTTTTTTTATGCGTGTGCGTGTAAAACAATACAATTTGCACAAAGAAATCATGGGGTTCTTCTCTAAAGAAGTTGTTACCACCACGTTTAGAGCATCATTATACATGTTTTACGTTATAACTAACGTGGTTCAAACAATGGATCTGCGACAGAAACTACGGGTTTTGGGAAACACTCGTCACTACATCGTTCTTTTCCCAAACGATGCATCCTGCTATGATAGTTCAGCCACGAGTTATGTCGTTATTTGGCAAATGCACCCCAGGTAATGACCAGGCTCAGCCCTGATTAGATTCAGTGAGTAACCGGTTTTGGGCTGCAGGGTGATATGGCTGTGGCCATACCACATAAACCAGACTAAAATGTACAGTTGAATTATTCACCCTCCTGTGATTTTTATTCTTTTTCAAATATTTCCCAAACATTGTTTTACAGAACAAGGATTTGTTCACAGTAATTCCTATAATATTTTGTCTTCTGGATATCTTGTCTTCTTATTTCTGCTAGAATAAAAGTAGTTTTTAATATTATTAATTTAATTTATTAATTTAATAATATTAATTATTTAATATTAGCCCCTTTAAGCAATATTTTTTCCGATAGTCCACAGAACAAAGCACAATTATACAATGGCTTGCCTAATTACCCTAACTTGCCTAATTAACATAGTTAAGCCTTTAAATGTCACTTTAAGCTAAACACTAATATCTTGAAAAATATAAAATAAATCAGTTATTAGAAATGAGTTATTAAAACTATTATGTTTAGAAATGTGTAGAAAAAAATCTTTTCTTCGTTAAACAGAAATTGGGGAAAAAAATATACAGGGGGCTAATAATTCAGGAGGGCTAATAATTCTGACTTCAACTGTATATGGATTTACTAAAGAAAAACTTTAACAACTTGACAATGTGAATCAGGCTGACTAACCTGAACAGACCCGAAAATGTTGCTCATTAGAAGAGGACTATCGAGTTCTTCTCCACCTCTAAGACTTGCTCTCCAGCCTTTATTGATAACAGTGGGCTGACATTTAACACAAATGTCACCTTGTATTAGGGAGCTTCAAAAGTCTGTGTTCTCAATATGTTCAATCAGCTGCCTCTGTACAGTCTGAAAACGTGGATATTTAAAAATTTATAACAAACCTCAGCACAAATGACCTAAATGAGCTTAACAGTAGCATTAGGAGACAATATTCATCAATGCAGGTGTGATTGACTTTACACTTTGAGCTTTTTGTGTATCCTGTTATTCCAAAAACGAATAAATAAATACGTAAATAGTCCCCTAATAGCAAGTTGTATGATTTTTTTTAAATCTTCAGATGGCTGTTGTTTTCCCGATGCATACTGTAGTATTCAGTTGCTACTGTGTTCACATTGCACAAAGGATCTGGACAAGACGTTACATGCTGCATGACATATAGAGAATGGGAATGTGTCATCACAGCATAATGCATATTGGGAATATGAGATATGTGAGTCTGGATCCCTTTGATCTCTATAGGTTTATTATCTCATGTACACAGATTTTCAATAAACTAAGCACTTGCACCACAAATAAATAAGAAAATTGCCTTAATTATCGTTGACTTCTTTAGACCCTTTTTTTTGTTCAATTGAATTATTTTTGTACATCCAACATGGCTACACAACATTACATATTCATGCACCTGAAACACCACTGATTCTCGATTGCTACATTTACATACTTGGCTTTAAAGGGCACCTATGGTGAAAAATCTACTTTTCAAGCTGTTTGGACAGACATATGTGTAGGTATAGTGTATAGACCGTCATATTGGGGTGATATAAACACACCCAGTCCTTTTTTTTTAATTTAACAACATAAAAACGGTGGACCAATTGGAGCCATTTTTGAGACCGACCGCAACTTGACGTAGGAGTGCGGTCCCCCCGCCCACCAATATTGATTGACAGCTGCGTATTAACATGTCTCCGTAGTAACGTTTGTAATCATATCCACAAGACAGGACGTGCGCAAATCAACCCTAAATAAAAGGTCTGTTCAGTTTAGGATCATTAATCATCATTAAATGTGATCAAGAGTGAGTTTGACAAGTTTAAAATGTTTAAAAACAGTGCATGTGTGTAATAAAT
This sequence comes from Danio tinwini, assembly GCA_903798205.1. Taxonomy (NCBI): domain Eukaryota; kingdom Metazoa; phylum Chordata; class Actinopteri; order Cypriniformes; family Danionidae; genus Danio; species Danio tinwini. Next base: position 910,616 of record CAIGQZ010004625.1, read on the forward strand.
TACAGCGATTTACTTCCGCTTTACTTCATCAACACAGCCGCGTGTCAGAACAATTATAAAAGACGCTTTAATTCCGGTTTGTGGACGTTAAATCTAATTTATTTTGTACATTTGCGTGCAAAGCTAAACGTGCGCGCTGTATGTGCGTGTGTGTCTGCGCTGTGTGTGTGTGTCTGTGTGTGTGCATGAACTTTGTAACGACATTGTGTGTGACTTATCCTGCAGCTCCACACAACAAATGCACCAAATAATCGTTGATAAAGCTCTTACTGTAGTTTTTGTCACAAACGTTACGTGAGATCTGCTTCCTTTATATCTGTGTCAGTTGTCTGAGGCAGCCAAGGGCAAAGACAGAGGCACGCGCGGCAGGCACGTGGAAACGGTGGGCAGCGAGGACTAGCCTTAAAGGCGCAGTACACAAAAACAGCAAAAATCTATTGAGAGCTATAAAACACCATCTAGTGAAAGCTATAATAAATAATCTGATGGGTGTTTTGAGCTAAAACTTTACAGACACATTCTGGGGACACAAAATACTTTCTATTTTAATCTAGATTAATCCCAATACAGTGAGATTAATCTAGATTTTAAAAATTCATCAATGCCCACCTACACAAAAAACATTATGATATTAGTAAAGCTCATGTTTAATGAAGATTATTTGTACTAAGTACAAACTAAGGCTTAAACGAGGTTATCGAGAACGAGGTTGATCTCGTATCCCTCCTAATGCTTATTGAGCAGGCGGGAGCCTTGGGGTCACCTATCTCTGAGCTCAGGGTTTTCTCCCAGGACAGCATGCCAAACTAGCTAATATAGTCAAGCATTATCTAAGTGTGAACTTCTGAAAGGTTAATTCGCAATTTTGGATGGAAACATAGCTACTGACAGTATGGTGTCCCCTTCACCATACTGGGGCATTAGGACACACACAGACTGCAGGTTGAGCACCCCCTGCTGGCCTCACTAACACCATTGCCAATAGCAGTTTTCCCATGTGGTCTCCCATTTTTCTGTGAATTAATTAAATATTATTTTGAACAAGCAGCAAAATTTTATTTAACATTTTTAATAAAAATTTTTTTTGAATGTTTTCATGTTTGTTTGTGCTTGTATGTCTTTTAAATTGTAATTTCCTTAATTTTAAGCAAACAAACTTTTTTTTGTCATTTTAAATCTTTAAAAGTGGCTTTTTGAACTTTATATTATAACATTAAACTTTTTATAATTTCAAAATATAATACAATTTATGTTTTGTTATTAGTACAGATCTGAATAATGCAATTAAAATGTTTACATAAATATATCCTTAAAATACATTATTTCAGATATTTTATTTTCTTCAATTTTCCTCTGGCTTAGTCTCTTATATACCAAGGTCCACCACTGCGGAATGCACCACCAACTATTCCAGCATATGTTTTACACAGCGGATGCCCTTCCAGCCACAACACATTACCGGGAAACACCTGTACACTCTCCATTCACACACACAATCAGCCAATTTATTATATTCAATTCACCTATAGCGCATGTGTTTGGATTGAATGAAACCAGAGCACCCAGAGGAAACCCACGCAAACACGGGTGGGTCATTTCACACAGAAATGCCAACTGGCCCAGCCGGGACTCAAACCAACTACCTTCATGTTGTGAGTCAACAGTGCTAACCACTAAGCCACTGTGCTGCACATTTAATTTTCTTATTGTCACAAAAGTTGTTTGAAACATTGCACACAGCGGTAGACAACTAATTAAAATTTAGACTTTAAACATCATCTAAAGATACCATTTGTAAATTTGACGCAGACACAAAACAATAGAAAGTCTCATCTTTGAGTATGTACATCATCAATAAAACTTAACAGTCAATACGAAAAGGATGATTATGACTATTTATCCACTGCCTTGTTTTAAAACCGATGCTATTTAAAGCACGACATAACATAATAGTCTCATACTAAATGGCTACAAATTTCCCCGAGCAAAATGTGCTGAAGCTGCACAAACCACATTAATCAGAGCATCTGCAGCTATTACATTCATTTAACTGCGCAATGTATCTCACAAATGTGTTTACATGTGTATAATTGATAGATACACTGTCCTAAAGTTGATTGTTGACAACGTAATTCTGTTCTCTCAGGATATTAGCAAACGTGATTTAATGAAAGTGAGGAGGCATGAGACATTAGGCACCATTTGGCAATCCATTTAACAGCTCCGTTCAGTCAGCAGGGGCTTTACTCACAAATTACCTGAGGGACAGATAGTCAGGTGATTTTCTCCATTGGGGGCCAGCTGAGCAATTACAACATGTACACGCTTTTCACAAGCGATGCCATGTTACACCACACAAGTCCCAAACTGTGTTCAATATTGCTCTCTGTAATGCATTAAGTGGTGCTCACTGTATAGAGGATAATAAATAAGTGACAGCAACAGTGTCACACACAAACTGGGAGGACTGTTAGTGTGGTTAAATGACATGCAATTGCGATATTACATCTGTGTATATATTGACATTGCTGTATATCCTCTAAGCCTTGCCAGCTATATTTCCATCCGAATATGCGAATTAGACCTACAGTGGGTACAGAGAGCATTCAGACCCCCTTAAACTTTACACTCTTTGTTATATTGCAGCCACTTTCTAAAATCATTTTTTTTTTCTCAATGTACACACAGCACCCCATATTGACAGAACAAACACAGAATTTCTGACAATTTTGCAGATTTATTAAAATAGAAATTTAAATATCTCATGGTCCAAAGTATTCAGACCCTTTGCTCAGTATTTAGTAGAAGCGCCCTTTTGATCTAATACAGCCATGAGTCTTTTTGGGAAAGATGCAACAAGTTTTTTACACCTGGATTTGGGGATCATCTACAGTTCTGTCAGTTCTAAATGTTGATGGACAGCCATTTTTAGGTTTCTCCAGAGATGCTCAATTGGGTTTAAGTCAGGACTCTGGCTGGGCCATTCAAGAACAGTCAAGAGTTGTTGTAAAGCCACTCCATTATTTTAAGGAGGTCTGAATACTTTCCATCTCAACTGTATGTTCAAATCAATTCATGTTTATTTCTATGGCGCTTTAACAATGTAGATAAGGGCTATTCAATTGGCGGCCAACGGGCCGAACCCGGACCCCGAGGCAATTTGTTCCGGCCCTCCAAAATAGTATGACCAAGACATCAAAAATAAATTTAGTTTAGTCGAAAAACAGCCGCTGTAGTCATACCTGCCAATACTCCCGTTTGTCCCGGGAGTCTCCTGTATTTCAGACCCACCTCCCGGTTTGTCATTTCTCCCAGAAAACTCCCGGAAATTCAACCCCTTCCTTCGGTCCACAGGTGATTGGTACCATCTGTAACACCCCATTCACACGGGGCTTCAGCGTCAATGTTAGACAGAGGGCTTGTCTGAAGTTAGGGCTGACGCAATCATCATAGCAGCTTCTGCCAATGAAATTTGTCAGCAATCGGCTACTGTCTGAGCTGGCATATTTGTATACAGCGATCTGTTTGGCTGGCGATTTCGTCGGCACTTGAAAAGTTGAGAAAGTCCCAACTTCTGCAGTGATCAACGCCACTAAAGCGGCACCAATGGATCCGCAATGCAGTTCGGCAACTTCTGACGTCACCCATTCAAAGTGAATAGTAAGCATTGAAGCTGACACTCCCTGTAAATGGGGCATGAACGCAGATGGCAACAACAGTTAATCTAAATAGCTACTTACCTAATATAAGCTTGAATTTACATTAGACGTGATAACCTTGAAACCATGATTATTTTTCAGACTATATAATCGTACAACCAAAATCTATAATTGTTGCATCCCTAATTGTTATGCAGTTGAATGTGAATGTGTCTGAGTGTAGAAGAAGCCTGCTTCATTTGACATTCTACTTCAAGCCTACAACATTTGAATGTTTGTAAAAAAAATAGTCTATTGTACAATGCACTGATGTTATGTAGTTTCAAAATACAATATATTAACATTTTTAATGTATAAAAAGCCAATGTGGGTGTCTTAAGGAGCAAAAATACAACATGTGGGCTCTTATATTGCTGTTGTGTTATCATTCATATAGCAAGTCATATTTCTCCGGCCCTTCGTTTGGGATGCTCTTCATGAACCGGCCCCCATGACAAACTAATTGAATAGCCGTGATGTAGGTTGTGTCAAAGCAGCTTAACATAAAAGGTCTAGTAAATTGAAACTGTGTCAGTTCAGTTTTCAGAGTTCAAGTTCAGTTCAGTTCAGTGTGGTTTAAATTTCACTGCTGAAAGTCCAAACACTGAAGAGCAAATCCATCGATGCGGAGTTCTACAAGTCCCAAACCTAGCAAGCCAGTGGAACAAAACTTCACCAATTGATGAAAGTCAAGGGAAAAAACCTTGAGAGGAACTAGGCTCAGTTGGGAACGATCATTTCTCCTTTAGCCAAACTTCCTGTGCAGAGCTGCAGTCTAGGCGCCGGAGGATGTTCATTGTGGAGAACTGTAGGTAGGTCACCAGTGCGTATTCAGGCTGGCCCACGGGATCAATGTGAAGACTCTTCTGTCACTAGGTCTTTCAGGAATCAGTCTCATGCTCTCTGGTCCCCCATAACCGCCACAGCATATACTCAGGATATAGCCTGGTCCAGGATTATGGATACCTTGGCATCATTTCTTCACAGGTCTTGGATAGCATCAATGGTGCTGTATGTGCAAAACTGGACAATTTTCTGGTATTCAGAGAATGACTTGTTCATGAAGATGTGGTGATTCTAACAAATGTTACAATGTGTGGCAAATTGGATCTATTATATGGACCATATATATCCAACAGTTTTAGATGAAGATTTTTAATTGTCATGTTTTGTATGAAGTTATATCCAACCATTGTGCTCTTTTCAATCATCAGATGGTCTGTTAAAACAAAATTGCATTACTTTTTGATGAACATGAAATTTATAGGGTAAATGTGTTTCTATTATAGTTTATGCACATTTTATTTTATTGGATAAAAAGTTTATGCTATTCAGTTGTGCACATAAGCTTTTTATGTGCATTTTATTTTTTATGCACATTAAGATTTAATTTCATTATTTAATTTTAAGATTTAATTTCATTTCATTATCTGGTAGCGAGTGGACAATGCTAAATGAAGGTGTAAACAGAATCTAAAACGCTTTGAGCTTAACTTTCAAGCACTCAGAGAGATAGTAAACGCATTACACTGTTTTTATAGTGTAAATGCTGATGTGGTGGAAACAGGCACTGAGTGCTCCCTTGATGTAGAGCGTGATGAAACAAGAGGTGAAAGGTCTTAATGAAATCTGACCATAAGTGGCCACCAGAGACACATTTGAATGCATGTTAATACCTGCTGGAATCTGGGCCATTGAGGAAAACATCTTTAGCATTACTCCCCAGATGAGACACATTAATACTTGTGGCAGGTAAACTACAGCTCAGCTTAATTTAACCAAGTCTCAATTTTTAACTGGTTAATTTAACTTAAGAATAGAATAGGGGTCGCCACAGTGGAATGAACCGCCAACTATTCCAGCATATGTTTTACGCAGCATATGCCCTACCAGCTGCAACCCAGTACTGGGAAACACCCATACACTCTCACATTCACATACACTACAGCCAATTTAGTTTCTTTGATTGACCTATAGTGCATGTCTTGGGATTGTGGGGGAAACCGGAGCACCTAGAGGAAACCCACTGTAGCACAGGAAGAACATGCAAACACAGAAATGCCAACTGGCCCAGCCGGGACTGAAACCAGTGACCTTCTTGCTGTGAGGCGACAGTGCTAACCACTGAGTCACCATGCTGCACGATTGTACAGAAATATTATGTGCCAACATTGCAAAATTGTACTGTGAAAAATCCAAGACAAGACGTACTATAATTAATGTATTGGAGCAAAAACACAAAGGACCTGAACTTTATTTTAATTATTAAATACTTTTTCTAGAGTTTCTCTCTCTTTATATATAAGAAGGTATGAATATATGATGGTAATTGTATGAATATGTAGAATTAATAATTTCAGGCTTCACTGTATATATATGATGAATGACGTGAATCCTCATAAATGAAAGTTATTTTTCAGCTAAATGCACCGTAGAAAGCAGGGCTGCACAATATATTGTTTTAGAATTAGTACCGCAATGTGTGAATCGGCAAAAGTCACATTGTAGGATCAGCAATGTCAAGTTGGAATTATAGTTGATCAGTGCCACAGTTCACAACATGTTATTTTTGGGGTCATCCCAAAGTTTAACCCTAAAACAGATTGAAAGATTTTCATTTGGATGTTTTTTTTAAGACATGTGTCTGTAAGATTTAAGAAAACACAAACTAATAGGTCTTAAAGGTATGCAAACAAAAATTAATTGCATTTAATTACTTATACAATGAGGACTCTAAACTATACAGTGTTTTTATATATAATATTATTGACTTTCAGTACCTCAATACTGTTAGATTCCACAGAAAACCATAAAATGTATTTGTATCTCTTCAATTGTAATATATTTTATGTTTATATCACAATATAAACTAACCAGCCACTTTTTTAGATACACCTTACTGGTACCAGGTTGGATTCCCTTTTGCCTTCAAAACTGCCTTAATCCTTCTTGGCATAGATTCAACAAGGTACTGGAAATATTACTCCGAGATTTTGGTCCATATTGACATTGGCATCACGCAGTTGCTGCAGATTTGTGGGCTGCACATCTATGATGCAAATTTTCCATTCCACCACATCCCAAAGGTGCTCTTTTGGATTGAGATTTGGTGACTGTGGAGGCCATTTGAGTACGGTGAACTCATTGTCATGTTCAAGAAACCTTCTGAGATGATTCACACTTTATGACATGGCGCATTATCCTGCTGGAAGTAGCCATCAGAATGGTCGACAACAATGCTCAGGTAGGCTGTGGCATTGACACAATGCTCAATTGGTACTAATGGGCCCAAAGTGTGTCAAAAAAACATCCCCCACACCATTACACCACCAGCAGCAGCCTGAACCGTTAATACAGGGCAGGATGGATCCATGCTTTCATATTGTTGAGCCAAATTCTGACCCTAGTTTTTTCAATCTTCTATTGTCCAATTTTTCCTGTGTGAATTGTAGCCTCAGTTTCCTGTTTTAGCCGACAGTACAGCACAGAGTGGCATCCATTGTGGTCTTTTGCTGCTGTAGCCCATCAGCCTCAATGTTTGACATGTTGTGGGTTCAGAAATGCTCTTTTGCATCAGTTGTAACGAGTGGTTATTTGAGTTACTGTTGCCTTTCGATCAGCTCGAACCAGTTTGGCCATTCTCCTCTGACCTCTGGCATCAACAAGGCATTTGCGCCCACAGAACTGCCGCTCACTGGATATTTTCTTTTTTTTCTGACCATTCTCTGTAAACCCTAGAGATGGTTGTGCGTTAAAATCCCAGTAGATCAGCAGTTTCTGAAATACTCAGACCAGCCCGTCTGGCACCAACAACCATGCCATGTTCAAAGTCACTTAAATCATCTTTCTTCCCCATTCTGATGATCGGTTTGAACTGCAGCAGATCGTCTTGACCATGTACACATGCCTAAATGCATTGAGTTGCTGCCATGTGATTGGCTGATTAGAAATTTGCATTATTAAGCAGTTGGACAGGTGTACCTAATAAAGTGGCTGAAAAATAAATAATAATAATAATCGCAATATCAGTTTTTGTCCAATATCATGTAGCCCTAGAAGAAAGTAAAAACAGGTAGTCATTACTTTAAGGAACAATCCAGTTTTTGATTATTTAAACCAGTTAATGTTACCACATAAAGCACATTTAAAGGCAAGTCGACAACAACCTTTTCCAAAGAAAAGCAATAACAAAAAGGTTAACTGTCTTGTCAATGTTGATTTCTTCCGAGATTAAAAGAAATCATTACTTCTTAAAGTTAGCATGCTAATCCATTCATTAGGGATTCACAATTTACTTACCCAGCGTACAGAAATCTGGACACTTGCATTGGACAGACACATATGTTAGAAATTCACAAAATTATTAATAAAACAAACATTATCAAAAACATTTCTCATCATCTAACACTGAGAATCCTGGTGTTCAAAGCAAGAGACTGAGCAGATGTCTTCATTGTCTCATGTGTCCGCTACAGTAATGGGTCACCAGCACTGATGACACAACAGACACTTTATTAACGAGCCGAAGAGAAATATCATCTGCCTTTTCTGCTGAGCACAAGCTTTGGGAGAAATGCCAGACTGAATGAATCAGCCAGTGGCTACACACTGTCAGAGGATGCATATTTTTTTCCCATGAGCCTCTGAAAGGCCACTAAACACATCTACCGATAATTGGAGCCATAAATAGCTTCTAATACAGGCTGGGTGACGGCTGAAATTAACGCCGATGGGTCACAGCGCTGATTTTTTTTTTATGTATGAAGGCAAGCCCTTGGCAGCGTTGCCCTGATAACCTGCAGCGGATAAAAAAATTGCAACTTCGTGACGTATTTTAGGCAATATAAAGCATCAAGAGAGTGAGTGCATGTCAGCATGTGGTGCATCAAAACACAAACTAATATTCAAGGCACAATTGAGAGTGTGATACTGCGTTTATACTAGGGATGTAACGATTCACCTGACTCACGATGCGATACGTGTCACTCTACTAATCGCAAGATGCACCATTTAGTCATGATTGTTAAACGACATTATTTGAAACAAATTTAAGGTGAAGAGCTCTTCATTTTTTTTCTTAAATGCTGCACGCTTTTTTGCAAAATAATATATTTTCTGCCATAACCAAATAGCTATTTAAAAGAAAAAAAAAGAATAATACAAACTAAAGTAGAGTCATCAATATAAACAACCTAACCTGCGGCTGTGCTGGGATTTTACATTTTTAAAAAGGAAATATCAGCATATCTACATTTTCTGGCATAAGCTGAGGTCATTGCACATTTACAATGTCCCCTGCTGATGAAAAAACTCTGTAAATAGCTACTGAGAAGGCTGGTGTGGAGAGGAAAGCCTTTTCTAAACCAGAGAGCAGCGTGTGTACAGAGGTGGTCAATAGGCCCCTCTGCTCCAGTGATATAAAATGCTGATTATAAAATGACTAACTATATAGTAGGATAGAGACAGGAGTTGAACATGATTATTAAGGTGAATAATAATATTACTTGTTTAATTAATTAGTATAATCATCAGTGTGATACACTTAAGGAGAGATAATCTTGAACTTTCGCTTTGAAAACACTGATGCACCGTGTGATCTCCGTAGTACTCGTCGGAGCAAGCGCAGCAGCAAATCATCCAGTTCACATGGTTTGCCTTATTAATAGTTTTTTATTTTTTGCGTATAGATGTCTGTGTCAGTAGTTTTACACTGTGCTGCATCATATTAGTTGTTCTGTTAGTGTAAGTAAACATCTTTTTGCATTATTCGCACACAGTTTGTGTTTTATCTGGCGCACTTCACCGCTGTCATTTTACTCTGCTGCCTCACCTCTTGCTCACCGCTGACGTGCAGGTAAAGCAAGTTATTAACACAGCGTCCCCTCTGTACAAAAAATATTATGCGATTCATTCAACATTTCTACCGGTTTGAATCGTCACATATTCGAATCGATTTTGATTTGATTTGATTTATTTTCGAACAAAAATATCATACATAAAATATCTTCAACAAAAAGATAAACATTTTAACATGGTCGAAAATGGAGCAGGATGAAGCCCAAGCTTATTATTTTCCCACCCCATTACCACACACATCATTCGTCTATTACTTAAACTTATTTCTTCTTTTACTTATGTCTTCATTTTACATAAGACATATTTTATCCTTTTGGCATCTTTGACATATTACATGTTTGATTCCATTTGTACATTTACATTTTATAATGTAGACCCCAAAAAAACCCCCCAAAAAACATAGTACTACAAATAGCCATTAACTACAATTTCATCATACCTTTCTCATTTTCTTCTTTTCAATCACCATCATTATATTCCTTTAATAATATATTTATACAACTTTTTAAACTGATTAATATCCTGACATTGTTTGAGAATCTGTTCTAGACTGTTCCATAATTTCACACCAATTTTTTCAATCGGCTCACGATGAATCGTTACATCCCTTATTTATACAACTGATCAAACAATGTTTGTACTGCTTATTCAAACTTCTTACTTAAATTGAGCTGAAATAACACAATTCTTGAGATCTTTTTGGTGGACAACTTCATTGCTTTATGTTCAAGCCACTTAAATTTGTTAACTTGGGTGCTTACACACCTGTAGATCGATTGTTTTGTTCCAAAACAGGGATTCAAATGATTTCTTTTTGTTCTCGGTGCGGTTTCACACGGCAAAGTTTCTTAATGGACCAAAATACACTGAAAAAAACAATCAGAGATGATTCCTTGGATTTACTAAATTCTTTTACTTTAAGTGGCTGTAAACAATTTATTTGGGCTGAATTTAAACAAACAAATTAAGTAGAATTTTATTAAATTTGTTTGTTTAAATTCAACACAAATAAATAGTTTGCAACAGTTTTGCAGACATCATTTTTTCAGTGTAGTTACATGTGAGTAAACTCTCCTCACATTGGTCAGAGCAGTGTTACCATCTTAGCAACATTGCCACTATATTTAGCAACTTTTCAGAGCCCCCCTAGTGACAAATTGAAAAAAAAAGTGACTAGCGACAAATCTATCAACTTTTTTGGATGTTACTGGAGATTTTTATAAACACTCATGTATCTGTACTGTATTATTCCTGCTTTTCTCAACGAGCTGCAGGTGATGCCGTCGGCCCCTCCCCCACCTCAGAGCACTCACTGGCGGCTCAGTTCTCGTACGGGAGTCTCTCCCACCTGCAGCCTGAGTGCAGATCACTCCTCTCTGCGTACCGACAGCAAATGATTTAGCACTGCGAGTGTGAGGTATTTCTTTTGTACAGTCAAACCTTGTCTTCTCCTCCTTTGTTTTATATTAAACAATTTAATTTGATTATTCTTTTCTTGTTCACAATCACAGAGAATTCAGTGACAGTTTTGGAACTTGTCTGAGTTTATTACGCCTGAGAGATTACTGCAAATTCACTACACGTCTATACTGATATACTGTATTCAAACAGCAATAAATTTAGTTACATTAACATGCATTCATAAAGCGTAGTGCAAATATAAATACCCCTTTATTAATCATAGGCTGTTAAACAGAAACTGTTGGACGTGATGACGTCAGTAATATGCTAATTGACGTATGATGTAATCTAGCGACATTTAGCGACTTTTCGGGTAGAGCTTAGCACATTGAAAATAGTTGGCAAGACTGGGGCAGAGTCTCAGGGTTTACTTCTTAGAGTCCCACAGATTCTGCTTAGCTTTCATTCAATTTATCATGATGAGAAATGAGACATTATAAGCAAAAAGGTGTGTTTTAATTTTAAATAATGACACCCACTGACATCGTCACCAACCAGAAATTAGAGAGATAAGACTTTCTCATACATAGCCTCATTTTACTTGTCAAAGGTTGTACAAATCTATCCATTGAGCCAATTTATCTTCAATTGTCCTAACGGACAAACAGCTCTCGTTGATATTTCAGCATGCTTTCACTTTCGTATTGGACATAAAACGCACTTTAACGGTAGGAATGACATCCCACCCTACTCATAATTCTCTTTTAATATAGCCGTATATATGGTTATTACATATCCATAATACACTGTGATATAGCCTAGTTCGTTGGATCGTTTCAATTGAGCTGAGACCACGTCATTAAGGCGGTCTCAGACCGATTGTTTTGGTATGGATCACAGTGCGATTGCTGGATTTTGATCGATACCAAACAGCCGAACGGTGCAAATGCGCCAGCTTCCAAAGCAAACGTCTTGGTGTGAAAGCACTCTTATCGATTTGTCGATTTGTGTTAGGACAACATGGAAGAATTGTGTGGAACCCAATAAACGAAATATTCATGTACGTACATCGACAGAGCGAAAATAAACTAAATTGAAAAAAGCATCAGACATTAGTAGTGTTTTGTTCTTAAATTAATTAGTAGAAAGCGCCCTCTGGCCTTCAAAAGGACATTTACTACTGATCACAGAGCGATGTTTCTATGACAAAATGCAAACGACAATTGCAACTTTTGCTGAATCACAGTTTCATTTTCTTTTCAATTAATTGTGCATCCCTTGTGTTAACACCCTCGCTGCATATGGGATAGTTTTATGATGCATTTATGCTCTTTTTGAAGCTTAAAAAATGGCTACTATTCTCTACAAAATCATACAGCATGGAAGAGTCAGGATAAAGTTTAAAACTACTCTGACTGTGTTTGTCTGAAAAAAGAAAGTTACAGTATATACACTCCGGATAGCTACAAAGTGTGTAAATTATGGGGTAATTTGCATTCTTGAGTGAACTATGCTTTTAAGTATAACTAGTGCAATATAGTGTTGTTTAAACTGAAAAAATAAAGGACTGCATGTGTACTTTAAACATCCAGATGATGATAACCCTAACCCTAATGAAAAAAAAAAAGTGTAGAATATTTACACTTGACACTCTTTGCTGTCAAAGCTTTAAATAATAGTATTTGATTTCACTACAACTGACTTTGAGTTTTGTCTTGTTTCTAGTCCAAATCTCTAGCAATTCTTAAAACAAGAAGAAAAGCAAAAAATACTTTTTTCCCAGAAATGTCAAAATGAAGTGAGTTTTTCCTTAAAACAAGCAAAATAATCTGACAATAAGGTAATCAAAATAGTCGTGTTTTTGCTTTGAAATAAGATAATATTTCTTACACCATTGGCAGATTATTTTGCTTTTTTGAAGAAAAAACCCACATAGTTTTGACACATTATTTCTGAAATTTACGCTATTTACATGATGGACTTTGTAAGTGGAAATACTGTATGCTGAACGCTTCACTAGAAAACAGTTTAACAGACCATCTGCATGAGAATAAAAAATGAGGCTCCTTTATTTGTCCTCTTTACTTTCTCTTTACTTTACTTTTACTTATTACTTTACTCCTTTACTTTCGTGGATATGGATACGGTGTTGTATGCACTCCACTGAAGACATCCATTAGCCTACATATTTCATTTAGTTTCGCAAAGATTTGTTTCAAAACTATTCTAAATTCAGTTCTGATTTCCAGCAAACGAATAAATGAACAATAATAACGAAATGTGGTCAAAAAAACGAGTTATATTCAAACACGCGTCCTATTCTTATGCCCCATATAGTGATGCAGACACCTCCAAAACCCGTCAGGTGGAAAAATGTAAACTTGTTTTTTATTAAAACAAATATAAATATGCATATAATAAATAATACTGCTGTTAATAATATTATACAAATGCAAAATGTCATAAATAAACTGAAAAAAGCCCCCCGGACGTAAAAAAGGCATGGAGGTAGTGTTTTTTTTTAGATTTATGTAGTAAATAAATAATAATTTTTTGTAACATTTTAATAAAGATATTTGTGTATTGCTCTACATCCTGTGTGTATTATGCGGTTGAACCTGCATAGGCACAGAACTAACGCGCTCTGTGCTGGACTTTAGAGCAGCTTTTAGTTGGTCAATGGCATGGTCTATCTGAGTTTCTCAAAATAGCTACAGTACGCGCCAACATTGTGCCTTAACACACCTCCTTTATAAACCGGCACACCCATGAGTCTACAAAGTAGCGCAAATGGATTTGCTAGTTAAACAATACGACGCAAAATGTACAAATTTGGGTTGCATTGGTCTGAAAATAGCAACAAATCGCGTCAAATACATCTTGCGCCTTAGAGCCGGGTGTACGATAGGGCCCTACTGTAAGTAAGAAAGGCATTTTATGCATTGAGACTACATTATATTATAAAAAATTTATATATTATGAAAAATAACATATACTTTATATATGATTGAGTGTATAACACAAAAGCACAAAGTGTTAAAATGCATAGTGTGTTATTTGAGCTACAACTATAGTGTGAAACACAAAACAGCACATTTCAGTGGTTTATGTTCACTTGTTTGTGCATAGGTGTGCCTAATGCCCCACTGCTGCATCATTCTAAACCATCAGCTTGTGTATTTAAGAGACTAAAGGGAACTCCACAATGTGACCACAAATGAAGGCATGTGGGAGTATCTGAAGTGGTCAGTGTACTTCAACAGTTTCACCTTATACCTCACATTACCCAGCAGCTGCTGCTGTTTTTCAAAAAAAGAGGATGTTCTCATTAGCAGAACGGCTTGGTGACAAGCGATGTGTCTTCCTCAGAGAAATAATTGCAGTTCAATCTATGGACGCTCAAGGACAGAGCCATTTTGAACTTATGAAGGGGAAAGGACAACAAAGGCTCATACTGGAACTGTGTGAACCAATGCAGGGAACACAGTGACATTGCAGTATGTGGGAAATGAACGTGAATGATGCTGCATCTGGAGTAAAAAGAACACAACGCACATCACATTGGGTGTAATGCAAATAACACACACATCAGTAAACTAATAACAAACAATTATGGCTGTTGTATATGGATTATCTGTCAAATCAGCAACCAGAGACAACAAATTTATTACTACTAATAAATCATAATTTAGATTTGCTAATTGATTTACTTCCTTGGCTCTCCCTCCTGGCTTTGATTTCCAATTGACAGAGGTTTTGTGCTAATCTCCAACTGATTTTATCTGTACTAGAAAGACATTTTTATGTAAAAATTTTCTACTCATTTATCTGCACTGAGATCTGACAGCATTGACAGGACATATCTGGATGAGCCGTTCTGAATACATTATTATCTTTTTAAAAGCAATATATTCAGCCATATAATACAGAATAAAATGACTAAACCAAATGGGATACTAAATGGAAATAAAAACGGTAATATATTATTTTTAGTTAAGTATTTTGGTACTTCATTAGGTAATTTTGTAATAACTCACGTGATAGTTTGATTATGTTTTTGAGGTACAAAGAGCTCTTCTTAATAAAATTGTTAAATAGTTTACTTTAAATTTATTACTTTAAACTGGATCTGCTTTAGGACCCCCTATACTAATATATAAGTATTGCCTTTTCCCCAAATGTAACACACTAATTTCTTTTTTTTAACTGCTCAGAGATATATTTCTATTGTGCATAAGATGGTATAAATAAATAAATATGTATTTTTTTATAAATTTGGATTGATTTTGAGCAATCACAAGTCTACTGGGAATCTACTGGGATTTTACCGCACAACCATCTCTAGGGTTTACAGAGAATGGTCCGAAAAAAGAGAAAATATCCAGGGAGCAGCAATTCTGTGGGCGCAAATCCTTTGTTGATGTCAGAGGAGAATGGCTACACCAAATAACCACTTGTTACAACCGAGGTATGCAGAAGAGCATCTCTGAATGCACAACACGTCCAACCTTGAGGCGGACGGGACACAGCAGCAGAAGACCACACCACGTGCCACTCTTGTCAGCTAAGAACAGGAAACTGAGGCAACAATTGGCACAGGCTCACCAAAATTGGACAATAGAAGATTGGAAAAACTTTGCTTGGTCTGATGAGTCTCGATTTCTGCTGCAACATTCAGATGGTAGGGTCAGAATTTGACATAAACAACATGAAAGCATGGATCCATCCTGCCTTGCATCAACGGTTCAGGTTGGTGGTGGTGGTGTAATGGTGTGAAGGATATTTTCTTGGCACACTTTGGGCCCATTAGTACCAATTGAGCATTGTGTCTACACCACAGCCTACCTGAGTACTGTTGCTGACCATGTCCATCCCTTTATGACCACAGTGTACCCATCTTCTGATGGCTACTTTCAGCTGGATAACACGGCATGTCATAAAGCGTGAATCATCTCAGATTGGTTTCTTGAGCATGACAATGAGTTCACTGTACTCAAATGGCCTCCACATTCACCAGATCAGAGCACCTTTGGGATGTGGTGGAACGGGAGATTTGCATCATGGATGTGCAGATGACAAATCTGCAGCAACTGTGTGATGCTATCATGCCAATATGGACTAAAATCTTTCCAGTACCTTGTTGAAGCTATGCCAGGAAGGATTAAGGCAGTTCTGAAGCAAAACTAGGTCTAACCCTGTACTAGTAAGGTGTACATAATAAAGATAATAAAGTGGCCGGTAAGTGTGTGTATATATTTTTACAGAATTATTAGCCCCCCTGTTTATTTTTTCCCCCAATTTCTGTTTAACGGCGAGAAGATTTTTTAACACACTTTTAAACATAATAGCTTTAATAACTCATTTCTAATAATTGATAATTTTTATCTTTGCTATGATGACAGTAAATAATATTTTACTAGATTTTTTCAAGACACTTCTATACAGCTTAAAGTGTCATTTAAAGGCTTAACTAGGTTAATTAGGTTAACTAGGCAGGTTAGGGTAATTAGGCAAGTTATTGTATAACAATGGTTTGTTCTGTAGACTATCGAAAAAATAGCTTAAAGGGGCTAATAATTTTGACCTTAAAATAGATTTTTTAAAAATCAAAACTGCTTTCATTCTAGCCAAAATAAACCAAATAAGACTTTCTCTGGAAGAAAAACTATTATCAGAAATACTGTGAAAATGTTCTTGCTCTGTTAAACATCATTTGAGAAATATAAAAAAAAAAGAAAAAAAATCAAAGGGGGCTAATAATTCTGACCTCAACTGTATATAAAAAGTTCAGGTCAATTATTAGTACATATGTGAATTGGGTAAGCTAAATTGTCCGTAGTGTATGTGTGTGAATGAGTGTGTATGGATGTTTCCCAGCAATGGGTTGCAGCTGGAAGGGCATTCGCTGCATAAAAATAATAAAAACTGTTGTTATTAGTGGATAGCAAATCCAAATTGTTGTTTATGTGGCTTTATGTAAATTATACAGGCCTGGAATGACTGGAATTTTGCATTTCTGCATGAACTATAGGAGGTAAAAATGACATTACAATGAGGAGATGCTGAAAAATTCCTGAAATAACTAAAACACATGACAGGCGTGAGGGGAGGCGAGATGCGATAGTCAGCATGACTGCAAACAACAGAAAAAAAGAGAGAGATCAGATGGAGAAGGAGAGCTGACACCCCCAAAAATGCAGTTTCGTAAATAATATAAAAAAGACAAAGATCCACTTGGCAGTTTGCTGCATCTTAAGACAGCTTAACAGAGCAGCCTGCTTGATCTCTGTATAAACACGAGTGTAATTACAGCACAGGGGCTCATTATGAAGAGAAAAAGTGTGTGTGTGTGTGTGTGTGTGTGTGTGTGTGTGTGTGTGTGTGTG
>CAIGQZ010004625.1:927966-943107 GCA_903798205.1 Danio tinwini
GTGTGTGTGTGTGTGTGTGTGTGTGTGTGTGTGTGTGTGTGTGTGTGGAAGACAGAGGATGATGATAAAAACCACCGCAGGACAGAGCAGACGGCAGCAGATGAGAAAGGGCAGAGAACACAAAGACAAAGATGATGTTTAGAGGTGAACTGGGGAAATTCACAGAAAAAAACACATAACAGCAGGACTAGAGTCAAAGTCTGTGCTAAATAGAAAAGGATAAAGAGAATTAAATGAGAGAGAGCATGCATAATCAGACATAAAATGCAAAAAAGAAAGAAAGAAATGTGAAGACGCATTGATGGAGGAATAAATGTGAGAATAAGATGTGATGCTGGAATGGTGCAATATGCAAACCCTCCCCTTCATCTTCACACAATACACTCACACTCGTTACTAGTGCTTTTTATTTCTTATGAGGTGTTCATATGGAGATTTAGAGACCGGCATTGTTTTATTCCTCCAGAGATAACCATTGTTATTGAGACAGCTGAAGAGCTCAGTGTGGATCGGGATGTTATTCTCTGACCTGATGCATACAGCTATACCAGTAATGCTGCATAAATAGCAAATACTAGTTTGTGTATGTGTTCATGTATCTATATTAGTCATATTGTGTTGATGGGGTTATTTTCTGCCTGACGATTAACTAAATAAAGCAAAAAATGAATGAAAAATCAAATATGACAAAACACTAAAAATGATTCATTCATTCACTTTCGTTTCTTTCATTGGAAACATCCATACACACTCATTCACACACATACACTACGGATAATTTAGCTTACCCAATTCACCTATAGCTTTCCCAGAGATGGGTTGTGGCTGGAAGGGCATCCGCTGCATAAAATCGTGCTGGATAAGTTGGCGGTTCATTCCGCTGTGGCGACCCCAGATTAATAAAGGGACTAAGCTGACAAGAAAATGAATAAATGAATGAATTCACCTATAGCGCA
The DNA here is from genome assembly GCA_903798205.1 of Danio tinwini. NCBI lineage: Eukaryota > Metazoa > Chordata > Actinopteri > Cypriniformes > Danionidae > Danio > Danio tinwini. Next base: position 928,923 of record CAIGQZ010004625.1, read on the forward strand.
TGTCTTTGGACTTGTGGGAGCATGCAGAGGAAACCCACGCGAACACAGGGAGAACATGCAAACTCCACACAGAAATGCTAACTGACCCAGCCGACATTCGAACCAGTGACCTTCTTGCTGTGAAGCGATTGTGCAACCCACTGCGCCACTGTGACGCCCCACTACACATGATTGTAAATGGAAAAAACAATAAAGAAAATAACCTTTAAAATATATTTAAAGATGGTTTTCATTTAAAATGCCACAATATACAGCTTTTTTTTATTTTAAAAGCTGTTATTCTCTATGTGCAACCGAATCAACGCTGGTGAAAGCAATGTGTTTAATTAAAAAGCATACTGACGCATCTCTGCATGTGTGCAGAAAACCATATCTGCGCGCCTCACACACCGCTCTAGCTGGACCCTGGCGCGCTGCTCTTCTCCCGGTGCGAGTCCCGGTTGTTAACACGCACGCCAAAAAAAGTACTCTGCTCTCGCGCTCATGCATTCTGAAACCAGCGTAAGAACCTTTTATGAGGAGGAGTCAGCACGCAATGAGTTTTGCAAGTCGACAACAATAACATTTTAATAATTTGATGGTGATCTTACTAAGCATGCCTACTGATAGATTTTTTTTATGAAATAAAAAAGGGATGATGAGTCAGGGAGGTAAGACTTAATAAACCTAATTCTCTGCCATGTGTCAAGACAACAGATAACAAAACAGAATTGTCTATAGAAATTCATTCAAATGAAATTATTATTCATGCAAAAGATTTCTTAAATGATCTTAGCTTATCAATCCAGTTGTGTTTTTACGTTTTTTTCTAGTTACATTTAGAATTTCTGTTATTTATTTAGAATAATAATTGTATAATAACAACAATATTTTTATTTATTTATAATATATATATCTCCAGAACTAGCACAGTTAAAAAAATAGGAATCATTATACACTGTCTTTGATAGTGTTCATAAGCAATGTGAATTTTAATGTATTAAATCAATGCAGGTATAACAAAAAACAGGCAAAAAAAAGGACAAAGGGGTTATTATTGATTTGGGCAGGGAAACTGTACAGCAAGCAATATATCAGGAGCTACAGAACAGGAGCCCCATTCATCAGTTCAACACCAGAACGCCATAAAATTCAATGAAAATCCAGTCAAATGCAGCTGTTTTATATGCACCTCGCAGCTTGTACAGTATCAATCGTGCTGAAGTCAACCCTAAATTTACACTGAAAAATAAATATAAACTTGCATTGTTCGGTCCAAACCCAAAATATATTAAATAGTTTTGATTTTACATGTTTAGCAATATAATAGCCACAATCCAAAGAAAGCGTAAGCAAAAAAATATTCATTTATATTATATTATATTATAATTATAAATATTCATTTATTTTTCTTCGACTTATAGTGCCTTATTCATCAGGGGTTGCCACAGCAGAATGAACTGCCAAGTATTCCGGCATATGTTTTACGCAGTTGATGCCCTACCAGCCACAACCCAGTACTGGGAAACATCCATACACTCATTCACACACACTCTCATACACTACGACCAATTTAGTTTATTCAATTCATCCATACCGCATGTCTTTGAACTGTGGGGGAAACCGGAGCACCCGGAGGAAACCCATGCCAACACGGGGAGAACATGCAAACTCCACACTGAAATGCCAACTGGTCCAGCCAGGACTCAAACCAGCGACCTTCTTGCTGTGAGGCGACAGTGCTAACCACTAAGCCACCATGCAGCATTTTCAGAAATAATATGCTCTTTTAATAATATGCTCAGATTATTTAGCTTGTTTTAAGGAAAAACTCACTTAATTTTGGCATATTATTTCTTAAAACAAGGCAATATGTTTTGCTTGTCAAGAAAATTCTTCTTGATTTAAGAATTTTTTAGATATTTGGACTAGAAACAAGATAAAAAATCTAAGTAAGAAAAGCATTTTTTACAATGTAGATTGTGTCAAAGCAGCTTAACAAAGACGTTCTAGTAAACTGAAACTGTCAGTCCAGTTTTTAGTTGAAGTTCAGTTCAGTTCAGTGTGGTTTAAATTTCACTGCTGAAAGTCCAAACACTGAAGAGCAAATCCATCAATGCACAGCCCCACAAGTCTACAAATCCCAAACCCATTCAAACAGTTTTGGCCAAATATTGTCCTGTCCCAAAAAAAACACACATCAAATGGGAATCGTATTAATTCAGATTTCATGTGAAGTATAAATCTCATTTACCAAAAATTGTAACTTATCACATATAAAGAGCTGATGTTGTGATACTGACATGCGCAATGCTTAGTTCAGAGCGTATGCTTTAAGAAGCCATGCTTCTATTAATTATCTGATAAGATGTTAATTGGGTCTTGGTTAAATGACTATTAATCTAATCTCCTCCAGATGCTCTGTTGCTCCGAAACGGACACACTGTGTGATCATCTGAAGCCAATAAAAGGTTTAATGTGGAGTGTGAGCCCTAACACATCACCTCTACGTCTGACGCATGTAAAAACATTTATTAAAGACGTTTCTGAGGGCTTGATGTCGCAGGATTGGTTATCATTCAACACAGACACTGTGGCTCTACAGCTCTATAAGGTGAAACAAAAAAAAACGATCACAGACAGTGTTGCCCAGGCTGGAGACAAGACGGACGCACAGAGATATCGAAATAGACACTGTTTGCACAAATAAACACTGGGAGCAATAATAAAGAGCAATATAATAATGGCAGTAAAGGGGGTGCAAATTAATGTATGAGTCACACTGAAAACTACATAATGATTTGTTGTTTCAATTCAAAAACTGGGATATTATGAACTGTTGCCATTTATATCTCAAATCCAAGAATAAAATAAAAATGGGAGGTAAAAAAAAACATGTGGTGTCACATAAGAGACATCTCCAGGGTGGAGACAGGACGGGTTAGCAGGGCGAGGTTTCCATGGCAACAGTGAAAAGGATCGAGAGACTTTGTATTTGTGTTTAAATGTGTGTGTGTGTGTGTGTGTGTGTGTGTGTGTGTGTGTGTGTGTGCGTGTGTGTGTGTGTGTGTGTGAGAGAGAGAGAGAGCATGCGTGTGAACAGGTTCAAAAGCACATGACACTGTATCTGTCAATCAATCCCGAAACTATTTCATCATTCGACTGGAACAATCACACAAGGCCAAAAAAGAAATATGAATTAGAAACGTGATATAAAAATGTATTCTGAGGTTCAACAGAGTTCTCAGAGAGTTAAAAATCAGAAAAAGGCACTTCATCAAACACCAGAAGATCATTTGTTTATCCTTAGGAGCAACTTATACTGGCATTTAATCCAGAGTAAGTGATTTGTACAGTTTATTTACCATCCTAAAGATCCTCTGGTGTGTCCTTCAGGTATCACAGAGCTTAATGGCCTGATCTGCTGCAATGTGTAGCCTTGGGAATTGTATAAGGTGTCAAGACATCTTGCTCCACCTCATTATCATCTTCACTGAATATTGAGGACACCCATATGCTAGCTTTAAAAAAAAAGCTAAATTTGTTTATAGTTGCTAGACGCAGTGGCATATATTTGCCGATTTTAGCATGTTTAAAAGGCACCTAGGTTACCACTTTTTCCAGATTTAATATAAATCTTTTGTGTCTCCAGAATGTGTCTGTAAAGTTTCAGCTTAAAACACCCATCAGATTGTTTATTATACTTTTCACAAGTTTCTATTTTATAGCTCTAACCATCATGTAGCGATTTTTGTGAACTGCGCCTTTAAGGCTAGTCCTGCACACCCACCGTTTCATGTGCCTGTCAGCGTGCCTACAGACTGTAAGAAAAGAAGGAAGCAGATCTCACGTAATGTTTGTGAGAAAAACTACAGTAAGAACTTTACCAATGAGTATTTGATGCATTTGATGTGGAGTTGCAACGATGAGTAACACACAATGTCAATACAAAGTTCATGCACAGACAAATACATACACGCAGCGCGGACACGCACACACACAAACAGCGCGTGCGTTTAGCTTTGCACTGTTTTTGCACGCAAATGTGACAGGATACAGCTTAATATCCACTCCTGTATGGATATTTGTTAGGTTAATGTACAAAATAAATCAGATTTAACGTCTACAAACCAAGATTGAAGCATCTTCTTGTATAATTGTTCTGACACGCGGCTGTATTGATGAAGTAAAGCTGAAGTAAATTGCTGTAATTCATTACACACATGCACTGTTTTAAACATTTGAAACTTGTAAAACTCACTCTTGATCACATTTGATGATTGATGATCCTAGCAAACTGAACAGACTTTTATTTACGGTTGAGTTGCGCACGTCCTGTCTTTTGATCTTGTTGATTTACACATTACTACGGAAACATATTAATACGCAGCTGTCAATCAATTCTGTGGGCGTGGGGGTCAAGTTGCTCCTATGTCAAGTTGCGGTCGGTCTCAAAACCGCTCCAATTAGTCCACCGTTTTTATGTTATTTTTATGGAAAAAAAGGACTGGGTGTGTATATATCACCCCAATATGACGGTCTATACCAGGGGTCACCAATCCCAGTCCTGGAGGGCCGGTGTCCTTGCAGGGTTTAGCTCCAACTTGCCTCGACACACCTGCCTTGGTGTTTCAAGTATACCTAGTAAGACCTTGATTAGCTTGATCAGGTGTGTTTGATTAGGGTTGGAGCTCAAATCTGCAGGACACCGGCCCTCAAGGAGCAAGTTTGGTGATCCCTGGTCTATACACTATACCTACACATATGTCTGTCCAAACAGCTTGAAAAGTAGATTTTTCACCATAGGTGCCCTTTAATGGCAGACGCTACATATCTCTGAAAATGTTGGCCTAAAAACTTTTTTTTTTCCCCTTAGGCCATAGCTACCCACATAACAAAATTTCTTTGGCCCACACAATCAGTTTTTGCTGGAAAACTGGTTTGGTTGGAAGAGGTGGGCCTGAGCGCTGTTCACTTGGGCTCTGGCGCGGTACGCTTGCAGTGTGAGTGCAAGCGTGCCTGAGCCCAAAACTGAAAGCGAGACGTGACTTTTTAGGGACTGTTTCATATGGATTAATTAATCATTCGTACTGTTGAATGAACGTCATAGTTTATTAAAGACGCAAACTCCTGACTGCACGACAGCTGCTCCTTCAGCAAACCTCCTAATTCCTGCAGCACGAGGACTTTATGTTTGTTTATGAGCGTTAAAAGTGGCTGATCTGTTCGGCGAAATATTAAACTGCGTGTCACCGCATATCAAACGACTTAAACGATATAACTAAAGCAATCTCTACTGTGCTTACTAAACAGCGCATCATTGATGACGCAAGCACGCCTAGGCCCGAATGTAATGTGAGTGCGGGCCGTCGGGGGAGACAAGCGTGTTTTGGCCCAGTTCAAGACAACGGTACATAGTGTGAGTACGCCCTCAGCCTAGTTAACAACCCATAACTGGGCCAGATATGTTGGTGTGCCACGACTGCAAGGAATTTGATAAACCCATGAAGCATTTCGCTTTAGGCATGCTATGGTTGTGTTATTTTTTTTCGAAGTGACCTGATTGGTAGAATTTTTTCTTTACTCAAAAATAATTTAAATGCATTTTAAAACTCATACGGCAAACTTACGTGGCCCACATTAAAAAAATTTAACATCTGGTCCAAATACTACATTTGATATCTGGCCCAAGTCTTGTGTGCTGCCTTAAATATGGTGCCACCAAACCCGGGCTATATTTGGCCCACATGCTGTATGCCAGTGCCAGACGAACGCCTGCTGTGCCAGGTTGTGTCAAATCTGGGCCAGAATCTTTGCTACCTGGGTGGAAATCCACACATCTACATAAACCTTCACATCTAGATGTATATTGCATTTATTATTAATTATTTTTATACTTGTTGTCTTAATCCTTCACATTTGTACCAAGAACTCCTAGAGAAAATACGTTTTATATTTATATACACACTGACTTGACGAATAAAACTCACTTTCATTCTGAATGCCATCGAGGTTTGTTGTGCTGTGAGGACCTACCTTTGATCGGTTTATGCTGACTGTCTGCAACATTACAACATTCCTTCCTACAGTTTGTGGAAAAAAAACATCAGCAAAAGAGCAAGTATTTAAGATGATATCCGATTAGGCATTGCTTGACTTACCTAACTGGAAATTACCCCGTTCTTGGCCGCAATAGAAAAGGTTTTGCGCGAATAATCACTCGAAAAATAAAAACTAGCCACACAATAACAATAGTAAATAAACAAGAAATATTAACGTAGGTTAACTTTCCAGATGCGCTCGCGAACGTCTTTTAGTGCGCATGCGCGAAATAGAAAGGCGCTTTAAAATAAAATTATATATGTGTGTGCGTGTGCGTGTGTGTAAATAAATGTTTTGTCAAGAGTTTGCGAGATAAAATATCCGAAGGGAGAGAGATCTTACTTGCGAGATAAGTCAGAAGTCATACTCGCAATCAGTGTTGCCAGATTGAGCGGTTTTGAATTTGATTTTGAGGGTAAAATAGGCGGGTTGCCAAAATTTGGGCGGTTTTGAAACGTAACTATTATATGCAACTTGTTTAACAAAACATAACTGTCTGTGCTCTTACTACATTCAGTTGGTGACTAGTGCAGAGCGCAAACGGCGTGTGCCCACCATGGTGCCCACTGCCCACCCGCAAGAGGAGGTGAAGGAAAATTGTATCAAAATCGTGCACGCGCATCACGCAGTACCTGCAGTCAAATCATGAGTCAAATGCACAGCGGTTTATCATCGATCATTTTTCCCCACAATTGACAGCAAGAACAAACATGGGAGATTGACACGCAGCCCCTAATTATGTTCAAAAGAATTAAAACGCCAAATAGGACGAATTTAAACAACATTTCGAAAGTACAACATACTCTAATCTACACAAAATGTGAGAGAGGGCAGTGTTTTGATGTGATGTTGTGATTCTGTGCTGGTGGTAGTTGCTGTATGGTTAAAAATGATGACAGTTGAAGATTAATTTAGATTTAAACAAATTAAAATAAAATATTAGTCTATTATTAGTTTATATTAGTTTTTGGACAGCTTTTGGGTTGGAAAAAGTCAGCTGTATGTGGCAACACTGCTCGCAATCACACTTTTAAAATAAAAGTCTTACTTTTCCCCTCACACAATTGCAAGTTGATATACTTTATCTAGTTATTCTAATGTCATTTTTCATAATTTGTATCATCAGAGTGGCGTTTATAATAAAAAATATATATATATATATATATAAACTGCAGAGGAAAAATAGCAGAATTGTGGGGGATTTTTTGTTCCACTTAGAGCTGCAAGTTCCCTACATACAACTTCAAGATATAAAAATGTGTGTTGTGAGATGTAAAGTACCTTTTCTAAAATTTATAGTGGCAGAAATAAGAGCATACAATATGCTCTCGGGCGACACTGTAGCTTAGTGGTTAGCACTGTCGCATCACAGTAAGAAAGTCACTGGTTCAAATCCAGGTAGGGTCAGTTGGCATTTCTGTGTGGAGTTTGCATGTTCTCCCCGTGTTGGCGTGGGTTTCCTCCCACAGTCCAAAGACATGCGCTATAGGTGAATTGAATAAGCTAAAATGGACGTAGTGTATGTGTGTAAATCAAACGAGTGTATGGAGGTTTCCCAGTACTGGGTTGCAGCTGGAAGGACATCTGGATAATGGATAAGTTAGCAGCTCATTCCGCTGTGGCAGCTAAGACTAAGCCGAAGGAAAATGAATGAATATGCTCTCAAATGAACTCAAACAAGGCAACAAATTAGTAGGCCTGAATAAATAGAGTTAAGTTTTAATTCTAGGGCAGAAATGAAATGTTTCCCCCACTCTTCATGTCTGGGTCACTGTAATATAACCATTTACAAGACAACAAGTGTATGATTGATGCATAAAATGTAAGAATGTGAAGCAACCAAGCCGGCCTTCTTAAAATGTAAGAATGTGAAGCAACCAAGCCGGCCTTCTTAAAATGTAAGAATGTGAAGCATCCAAGCCGGCCTTCTTCCAACTAACATTTTTATGCTTCGAAAATGAGTCTTCCATTTACTCAGGTAAACAAACATGTCTTGTTTTAGGGATGAGCTCCATTTTACAATAATAAAATCATTATTTTTACATGTAGCCTATATATAGTGTAGCAGCAGTCATACCCATCGAACAGCAAACTAAACGCTAGTTCTGCTTGTACGATGCACACTTAACTAGAAATAGGCTGTTACTGATGGAGCATGATGATATACTGTAGGGCCGGTTTAATATGAGTAGTGCAGTGGTAAAAGTAGGGTCATATTTCCTTTTATTCATGAGGCATGAAGCAGTGAAGCATCGGGCAGTTTTCTTCCTATATATATGTGGTTATTTAGAATGGCAGGAAGCATTTGGGCTTGAAAACAAAAAGCAGGCATCACCCAGTGACCTAAACTGAGATAAAGAGAGATTCTTATCCAGGTTACCAAATTGATTTGGAGGTTATAGGTGAAGTCTTATCATTGCTTCATGACTATTAACCCTATGAGTTTCGACTGGACAATAGATTTCAGTGCTTCTTTCAGTCAAATGTCTATAGTTCACATGTGTATCTGATTATTTCAAATCAATAAAAGCAATATTTTGAATCAGCTTTGTCACTATACGTCGAACTAGAAAAAAAACACACAAACATATTCTTGTTCTTTGTTTTTATTTGGTTTAGGCGCTCTGGAATTTGAACAGATCAGAATAAAAGCAGAGACTGTGCAATTACAATAGTCACCTCGATCAAGAGCTCAGCAGTGAAATCTCAAGACATTTCTAAAGACATTCCCATTGGTTGCCAGCAAATGGCAGACATCAATAACTCCTCAGATAGGTCTGGAATTTATCAAAGCACATCCTTGAGAATTCAATCACTACACGATGCAACGATGACACCAGAAGGAGTTTTGTGAAGAGACAAAGACCAGCGTGCCAATTAGAGAAATGCCAAAGAGCAACATGATCAATGTAAGTCCTGCAAACAGCTTCACTCTACACACAGATCCATTTTAGAGGACGCGGTCTGTATATGAAGCTGTTAAACTGCGAACAAATATCAAGTTTGGTCCATTAACTATCGCGCATTTATCGCTTGGTCTCTTGTAATTGTCCACTCACTGGACACCAATCTCTGTTTTTAAAGGATCACTACACATTTTGTTTGGAATTGGGCTCATTTAAGAAGTAACCTAGAGTTAAACAGTTGCGTCTTACCATTTTTTTTATCCATTCAGCCAATCTTTGTGTCTAATGGGAGCACTTTTAGCTTAGCTTAGCATAATGCATTGAATCAGATTAGACCATTAGCATCTCATGCAAAAAATTTTTTTTAAAGGAGTAGCTACAAAATATTTAAGCTTTAAACAGGAAAATTATCTAAACAAGGTGGCATGATGGCTCAGTGGTTAGCACTGTTGCCTCACAGCAAGAATGTCGCTTGTTCCGAGTCCAAGCTGCCGTTTCTGTGTGAAGTTTGCATTTTCTCCCGTGTTGACATGGGTTTCCCTCATAGTCCAAACACATGTGCTACAGGTGAATTGAAATTGGCTGTAGTGTATGTGTGTGAATGAGTGCGTATGAGTGTTTCCCAGAGCTGGGTTGCGGCTGGATGGGCAGCCGCTGCATGAAACATATAAGTTGACGATTCATTCAGATTCACCCCTGATAATCAAATAGACTAAGCCGAAGGAAGATGAATGAATGAATTATCTAAACTTTTTATTTTGAGATTTTTAAGCGAGATGCTAATGGTCTAATCCGATTCAATGATTTATGCTAAGCTAAGCTAAAAGTGTTCCCACCAAACCCAGAAATTAGCTGAATGGATTAAAAACGGTAAAACTCAACTGTTTAACTTCTAAAATGAGCCTATTTACACAAAAAAAAATGTGGAGTGTTTCGTTAATTATTTTTTTTTGGTTGGAGACATCAGTCTCAAAGTGTTTAAAGCTTTTGGGTTTTTAGGTTCAAATAACTCAAAAGGAAGTACATGTTAAAGCATTGTTTTTCCTCATTGGTTCTAGCCCTTGAACTCTAGTTCTCAACTATTTTTTTTCTCTTTTTTTCTAACCAGTGAGTCATAATCCAAACAGATGGTTGATTCACTCACTTATGCCTGCTGCCTTGATGTTTAAAGGGATAGTTCAATAGTTCACCTAAAAATGAAAATTCTCTCTTTCAAACAGGAGTCTCTTTCTTTCGATGAACACAAAAGAAGATATTTGGAAGAATGTTGGAAACCGATAACCATTTATTTCTACCGTATTTGGAAATCACAGTTTCCAACATTCTTCCAAATATTTTCTTTTGTATTTATTGAAAAAAGAAACCACTTTAGGCTGAGTAAATGTTCATTCTCAGGTGAACAAGTAAAACATTGTGAATCCCAAATCATATCTTTGCCCACCTGTTGCATTTGACCCACCGTTTTTTAGATTTCTAACAAACACTTTCACATTCTCCTTTATCTGCTACAGAAAATGGAAAAAAAACAGGCGTTTATCAAAATGGACATAGAACAAAAAGCAATAACATTAATTGAAATATTATTAATAATAACAATAATAATAATAACATTACAAAAAAAATGAAAATGCCATCTTTCCAAACCAAGGTAGGTACCGTGACAACTTTGTGAAAGAGAGTAGAAAAAAAGTTCTGCAAAAAGAACCAAGTATTGTGTTTAAAATGTGAGTCATCTAATGTTTACCACGCTACAAATCACGCTATACAGCTACGAATCTAAAATCCTCCCATTTTACATCCGAAACACTTCAGTTCTTTCAAATTCAACATGAGGATGGGAGTTTTAGGCTATGGAGGGGCTGTCTGAACTGCAGTGATTATTGGTAAACGTTTCACACTCATTGTGTTCAAAAGGTCAACCTGGAGTATAGAAGAGCATCTTCACGAAAGCAGATTTCTTTTCAGATGTCTAAGGGTGCGTTCACACTTGTAGTTCAGTTTTAAATGTATCAAGAAAACTATATTGTTTGTGGTTGCATCTTTGGTCCATGTTGTGCTCATGTTTCAGTCAAATCGCATGAGAGTTTTTTGGTTGAATTACAGAGCATGGTCCACATGTATTCAAGCGAGTTTGTTTAAAGGGGTCATGAACTGAGAAAGCCAACTTCCCTTGATCTTTTAACGTATAAGAGCTTAAAGTACGATAAAAACATCTGATAAGTTTTAGAACTCAACACTTTGTGGTTGCTCTAAAATAATCCTAATTTGAAGACCATCTGACAAAACAACAAGTTCTGCAATGTTCTGCTCTATGATGTAATAGGGTGGATAAGCTCCACCTCCACAGAGATCGACACCTACTTCTACTGCACTGCCTGTTTAGCTTTGGCTTTGTTAATATGCAAATATGTCAGCCAATCCGAGGACTGTATGTGAGTCTGCAATTGGCCATGCCCATAAAAAAGTCAGGTATTTCAAAATTATGATGGATTTTGATGTAAAATTTCTGGAATGTTCTGCTGTATGATGTTATAGACTGGATAAGCTCCGCCTCCACAGAAGATCAACACCTACTTGTACTGCACTGCCTGTTTAGCTTTGATAAAAACTGTCAGCCAATCAGAGCACTGGGTGTGAGTCTACAATTGGCCAATTCTTCCAGAGTTCCAGCAGAATTCTGGAACGTTCTGCTCTATGATGTCATAGGGTGGATAAGCTCCGCCTCCACAGAAGATCTACACCTACTTCTACTGCACTGTCTGTTTAGCTCTGTTAATATGCAAAACTGTCAGCCAATCAGAGCACTGGGTGTGATTCTACAATTGGCCACGCCCATTCAAAAAGAGTGTTATTATGAGGGTATTATATGAGGGTTCAAAATAGCGCCTAAAATAGTCAGTTACTTCAAAATAATGATGGATTTTGATGAAAAAATTCTGGAATGTTCCAAGTAGGTAACTCTGCAGCCCCGAGACCTCCAAGTGGGAGGGAATTACACCACAAGTAGATTGGGTTTAGGTGGTGTATGTGGAGTAGACATTAATAAAACACAACAGGTTACTGTGAGGTTGGGTTTGGAGTTGAAGTAGGTGTAGACATTCATAAAGCACAATATTGTACTCCATACCATGTACAAGGCATTAAATAAATAAAAACTCCAGGTTTGTACAGCCCACTTGGAGCTCAAGTCCCACCCACTTGGAGCTGGCTCCGACCCCAATTTATACCCTTTTCGAATGTTCTGCTCTATAATGTAATAAGGTGGATAAGCTCAGCCTCTACAGTAGATTGACGCATACTTCAACTGCACTGTCTGTTTAGCTCTGTTATCATGCAAAACTGTCAGCCAATCAGAGCATTAGGTGTGACTCTACAATTGGCCCCGCCCATTCAAAAAGAGTGTTCTTATGAGGGTTTAAAATAGCACCTAAAATAGTTAATTCAAAATGCTGATAAAATTGATGATGGTAAATTTTTGATTACATTAAAAGTGGACCTCAGAGAACAGTACAAAATAAAAGGTACTTCATGACACCTTTACATCGAACAAGTGTGAACGCACCCTAAATCTTCACAGCTCAAAACTTCTTAGCTTTCTTGATGCGCTTCAGTAAACAAGTCAAGTTCTTTGGTTCCATTCATATGTTACTGTATAGACGTAGCTCCCTTGACTCTTTCTGAAAGGACATATTTGATTTCTTCTGCCCCCAGGTTTGACCCACCGTTAGCCAATCACAAAAAATGCACACATTTACGCATGAATTCATACAAACACTCATGTACGCTCATGTGCTTTGGTAATGAAGTGTTACAAAAGATAAAGGTTATGAACGTTAAATATGAAAGAGGTATTTGGTATTCATTCTACTATTTGGCAAATTCAACTCTATAGTCATAAAAAGGACACAAATGGTCCTTCTCTCACATATAAAATCTCCTTGAAAATATATCCCATTTTCATTTGGTTATTATTTAAATGTTAAAAGGTTCTCAAACTAAAAAAAACTTGACAGTTCAGTGCTAAAAGAGGGAAGTGTTTGACTATTAAAGCTTATAATGTGTGGAAGGGTTTGTCGTTGAGTCCATTTTATAGCAATTTCCCTCTTTGAACTGTGAAAACATAAAAAAAACACGACGGCTTAGGACATGAATATGAAAACCTTAAAAAATGTACATCTTTGGATATCATAAAGCTTGGTTTTTCATATCAAAAACGTTTTTGGATAATCTGCTGCCATGCCTGTTTCTTTTTGGGAGGATGGAGGGTGTGGAGAACATGGTAGTTTTCTCAGTAAACCCAAAACCAACCATCATCTCGCAGCTCCTTCAGGTTTCCATGGCAACCGATTTGGCATCTGGAGAAAAGACCAGCTGGTTTGGCTGAAAACAATCCCTTTGGATAAACATCCTCGCATATTCCTTGGTTGGGAAGCAAAGTAATCCTAAGCTTTTGGTTTAACAGGTGGCATCCGCACGGAAAGGCCCAATAGTAATAAGGGTCCATACTTTCCAAGCTGAAATATCCAAACAAAATGGATCCCACTCCATGTCTGCTGTTTCATTTTTTCTTTGGAGTTCAGCAGCATCAGAGCAGATCCAAATCATCACATCCGACATTTATGATGAATGGAAACATTCACACGAAGGTGTTTTTGAAGCATCGTAACGGCTCTCGGTGATGAAGTAAGGAGGGTTGCTCAGACAGCGTTTGTCTGCTAAGGCAATATCTGGAGGATGAGCAGCCGCGGTCACACTCTCCATGGCAGTCGACCAGATGGGCACCTGAACGCAGGCTCTGGAGACATTGGCACAGGCACTGGCAGTTAGGAGGAGAAGCAGGTATTTGGACTTTTTTTTGGCTGAGGTAGGCATGCTTTATCAGCAAGAGACTAATGTTAGCCCAGAACGACAATCTGAGGTAGCTATCTTTGGAGTTATACAGCTTTTGGTGGGTATTATAAAGGACGGGAAAAGGGGAAAGGTTGGTAAGAATCCATCACTTTTATGGTTCCTCTGGGTTAGCCTGCCTCGAGGCATGACGGTGAAAAACACAACAATCTATTTACTTGAACTCGCACACAACCACAAGCGAAGGCAAAAGCAAGGCCACATTATTTATCATGGTTTATCCGAGTTAAGGCTAACAAACGGAACAAAACATTGCTCCGTGTAATCATTTTACTATAAGTTTTGTAAAT
>CAIGQZ010004625.1:958148-972683 GCA_903798205.1 Danio tinwini
TGTGTGTGTGTGTGTGTGTGTGTGTGTGTGTGTGTGTGTGTGTGTGTGTGTGTGTGTGTGTGTGTGTGTGTGTGTGTGTGTGTGTGTGTGTGTGTGTGTGTGTGGATCAATTAGTATTATTAAAAACAGAGGCTGCCTCCGGATGTGGGTCAAAGATGAAATGGGGTTTTCAAAGCATCAAAAACTATGTAATTGTAATATATTTTGTTTTAATATGATTTCTGTATATTAAATTTTGGTATCTTTGTTATCATGTCACTTCCTTATTCCTGATTTATAGAAGACTTACTTAAATATTATTCAGTGCAACAACATTTATAAATCAGAAAACCTTGCCCTGCATATTAGATTAGAAATAATTTGATGACATATTAAAATACTATTTAGGGATCAGGAAAAACATGACTTTATTTATTTATTAATTAATTATTTTATTTTATTTATTAATAAATTATACAAATTAAAATTTAATATAATATAATTTAACCAATTATACAAAAACTTGTCTAATTACCCTAACCTGCCTAGTTAACCTAATTAACCTAGTTAAGCCTTTAAATGTCACTTTTAAGCTGTATAAAAGTGTCTTGAAAAATATCTATTCAAATATTATTTAGTCATCATGGCTATTAGAAATGAGTTATTAAAACTATTATGTTTATAAATTAGTAAAAAAAAACTTCTCTCCATTAAATAGAAATATGGGCAAAAAAAAAAATAAACAGGGGGCTAATAATTCCGGGGGGGGATTTGGGGGTTCTCACAACATAAATTCTAGTTGTGAGAAAAATCATCACAAAATCAGTTATTTTTAGGCCAAAGATATAAAAAAAGTCCCTGAAAAATCCTGGAGGGGCTGTTTAATAATATCTAAATATGAATATGTGTAATCTAATAGTAAATAAATAATAACAAATAAATAAGCTGTGAGAAAAATCATCACAAAATCAGTCATTTTTAGGCTAAACATATTTAAAAAAGTCCCTGCAAAATTCTGAAGAGACTTTAAAAAAATATCTAAATATGAATGTGTGTAATTTTATAATAAATAAATTATAAATAAATAAGTTATGAGAAAAATCATCGCAAATTCTGTCATTTTTAGGTGAAAAGTTAATAAAAAAGTCCCTGCAAAATCCTGGAGGGACTTTTAAAAAATATCTAAATATGAATATGTGTAAATTATTATAAATAAATAAGAAGAAATAAATAAGTTGTGAGAAAAATCATCACAAAAATTGTCATTTTTAGCCCAAAGATATTAAAAAAGTCCCTGCTAAATCCTAAAATAAAAATGTGTGTAATCTAATAATAAATAAATAATAATAAATAAATTAGTTGTGAGAAAAATCATCACAAAATCAGTCATTTTTAGCCAAAACATATTTAAAAAGTCCCTGCAAAATCCTAGAGGGGCTGTTTAATAATATCTAGATATTATTATGTACAATATATTCATTTTTACTTAAATATATCTGCTACACTGGATAAAAATACATTACTTCATCCATATTTAGATATTTTAATTTGCATTATATTAGCTTCATAACTACATGTAATAACCTGTCATTTTTTTGTATATTTTTATTTCTTGTAAATCTGCATGCTAAATACTAGACTGAACTTATTCTTAAAATAAATAAATGGATTTCTAAGCTCCATCATCCAATATAAAGAGCTATTTCAGCACCTGCATACATTTTTACACAAATGTAGTTAAATTGTAAGTTTTACTTAAGGCAAACCGTTCAGCTGAAGCAGATGCCAGTATAATTTGTCATATTAAAAACAGCCCAGGGACAAAATAAAGGAAGGGTTTCCCTAAACACAAAGCTGTAATATATGGCCACATAAACCCCCCTCTTGAACTTCGTCACCCTCTGCCTGACCGCCAGCTGGGGCAAGAACAACTGCCCTCATATCGTTATGGAAAAACTGGGGGAGGGGCAATTGAACACCATTCATTCTGCTAGCCCCTCCCCCTCCGCCTCATCACCTGTCCGTCACAGCAGACTCCACCCCCTCTGCTCACTCTCCCCTTAAGAGCTTCCTAGGCCAGTGTCAAAGGTGAGAAATGAGAGGGCAGAGGTGAGACGGGATTTCTCGCCCCTCCTAAAATATACACACTAGGAAAACTGCTCTTTGCCTGTCTATCTGGCCTTTTGTTCTCTATTGTCCGAAATCCTGGCTCAGCATCTGTCTCAACCTTAGTCATGACTGTGTGAAAACCTCACATCCACAGTCAAGGAGCGTAACCTGACAGAATCACAGCCCTCAGTATTGAACTTGACTGAATTTCTGCTTTTTGCTTTACAACTGGCTGACAGAGCCTTCAGCTGCTACACTCGTCCATCAAATTGAAAAACAGCACATTTAAATCAACAGTAAAATAACACCTTGCTATAAATTCAATTCATTAACATTAGGAAGCATTTGGGATTATTACCTCACATTTACCAATACTATAACAGCATTCATTCACCTACATTAAGGTTAATTTGTTTATGTTTTAAAAAAGGATTAAAAAAATTCTGCATAATTATTCCAGTTTTTAGTGGCATATGATGATAATAACATACTGGTTTGATTATCATAATGCATCTTATTATCAATATTGAAAACATCTTAGTGTAAAAATGCATCCGTGTGATACTTTGATACACAGAAAGTTTCATTAAAATTCTGTACAGTTTATAATATACATTTTACTGTCACTTTTGATCAGTTTAATTATTCTTGTTTAATTAAAGTATTAAGATGAACTCAAACCTAAAATGCGGTGTAAAGTAGTGTAAAACAATTTATTTTCAATAATAATTTGACGATTAACAATTCATGCTCAAAAAATGCTGAGGGTTTTTTTTCAACCCAATTTTGGGTAAAATGTGGACAAAACCAACCAATGGGTAATTTTTTTTATTTAATTTATAGGACCAAATTTAACTTAACATTTAGGTTTGTTCATGCACTGTAAAAAATGCTGGGTTCCACCACATCGATTTGTGTTGGGACAACATGAAGGAATTAAGTTAACTTTTTTTTTTTTTTTTACAAATTTAAATGAATTGCACTGCAAAAAAATTCTTTTCTTACTTAGATTTTTTGTCTTGTTTCCAAATATCTAAAAGTTCTAAAATCAAGGAGAATTATCTAGACAAGCAAAACATGTTGTCTTGTTTTAAGAAATAATGTCAAATTGAAGGGATTTTTTCTTAAAACAAGCAAAATAATCTGCAAATAGGGTAAGAAAAATAATCTTATGTCAAAAGGAAAAACAAGATTATTTTGCTTACCCTATTGGCAGATTATTTTGTAGTTTAAAAGAAAAACTCACTTAATATTGGTATATTAATTCTGAAAACAAGACATTATGTTTTGCTCATCTAGAAAATGCTTCTTGATATAAGAATCTTTAGATATTTGGACTAAAACTCAATAAAAAAAAATTGAAGTAAGAAAAGCATGTCTGCAGTGTGAACATAAAACAATTAAGTTGTCCACAAAACAAATCAAGAATTGTGTTTTTTCAGCTCACTTTAAATAAGTAGTTTGAACAAACAGCAAAGGTCATTTTTGAGTGTATTTTACCCAATTTGGGTTGATATAACCCATTATTTTTAGAGTGTGTTTATTCATAATACCTGAATAAAGATTAGTATGTCCACAACAATAGTTTACTGTTAGTCATGACAAGTAGAATACTGAAAATGTTGGGTTTTTTAACCCTGCACTGGGTTAAATATGGACCAACAAAACTTTATTTTAATTGAATAAAAAAATTAACCAGCATTGTGTTTGTCCAGCATTTTTTAGAGCATACATTTACAACTATTAACAATCTGGACCTTATTGTAGAAAATAACTGAACTTTAAGAGTAAATTACATAAACATATCATTGATCAATTCCTGAATTTAATTTCCGCCTCATTACCCTAAATTTCACTTTGCTTCACTTGATCTGAATGACAAAACGAGAAAACGGGAATCATTTGGGTTTCTGTTTTGGAAAAATAACCTAACCTAATCTCTTTGTTCCCATTTTACACACAAAAAAACTGGATCAATAAATAAATCAATGCAATCAAGATTACCTCCCTCGAATGGCTTCGCTGCCAATTCGGTTGTAAAAAGACTGATAGGGGTTGACTATTGATTGATCAGGCTTAAGCTGGACATTTGGGACACAAGACAGAGAAAGCACACCTGGGTGCAATTCACAACAACAGTTTAACAAATGCACGGATGCGTAAAAGTGAAAAACACAAGCCCATAATCTGCATTATCCCAGCAGATATTTAATGTGCATTGATTACGCCAAATATCAGACTCTTGGCCGTGTAGGATTAGTCTCATGTTCAGGTTTATGACCTCTCATGGATGTTTTGTTTTGTTCTCATCTTGTTCTTTCCTAAACACCCCCAGTGTGCGACCTCTTTGAAGATAGCCAATGAAAGAAGCATATATATATACCTCAGGGATATATGATCAGGTTGAATGTACAGACAGTAGCAGAATGATGAATGAGCAGTGTCATTGGGGTGTTAAAGGGGGATATTTCCCAACAGCTGACTTCATTACACAAGCTATTCCTCTTAAACTCAGCTGGACAGCACCAGCAGGCCTTCATTACCATAATGCTAGTTAAGAGTCTCACACCAACCAAAAAAAAAAACCTAGGAAGGGCAAAGGTGATTGAAGGGAGGGTCTGGATATTGACTTCTCTTGCTGTGATGACCGGTCAGCTTCTATAGGTCATGTTCAAAACCAATTCTGCTTGACGTCCGGTCATCACAGCAACCGAGCGAGACTTCATACCCTCATGTAAACACAAACAAATGCACACACAATATTATAGTAATCCACTGTTGTGTTCAGTGAAGTGTGCAAATAGGAGAATTACTGTAATAGTGGAGCTGTGTGAACTACCATCAACAACAAATCAGGATTAAGCAATGTGGGGTCAGATATTATATGAGCCATTTGTGAAAAAGTGAAGCATTTTTTTCGGATTCAGAATTCAATATTATTTCTGTGCTCTTTTATTTAACGATAATGAATTAAATTGATCAAAAGTGATATTTATAATGTTACAAAATATGAATATAGCGGTATTTCATTTATTGATTTTTCTTCGACTTATTCTCTATTTCAGAGGTAGCCACAGTGGAATGAATCAAGTTATCCAGCATATGTTTTACACAGCGAATGCCCTTCCATCTGCAACCCAGTACTGGGAAACATCCATACACATTTATTCACACTCATACACTACGGCCAATTTAGTTTATTCAATTCACCTATAGTGCATGTCTTTGGACTTGTGGGGGAAACCGGAGCACCCGGAGGAAACCCACACCAACACGGGGAGAACATGCAAACTCCACATAGAAAGGCGAATTGACCCAGCCGGGACTCAAACCAGTGACCTTCTTGCTGTGAGGCGACAGTGCTAACCACTGAGCCACCGTGTCACCCATATAGTTATATTGTTTATTTAATTATTTCGTCCTTGTATAAATACTGTTGATTTGACTGTTCATTATTAATGAGAGAATCCACTTAAAATGTGTCTTTTATCTGCATTCAAGATTGATGATGATAAGAAAATGTATCATGAGGGGGCGACACAGTGGAGCACTGTCGTCTCACAGCAAGAAGATCGCTGGTTTGAGCCTCGGCTGGGTCAGTTGGTATTTGTGTGGAGTTTGCATGTTCTCCCACTGTTCGCGTTGGTTTCCTCCAGGTGCAAGTCCAAAGACGTGGTATAGGTGAATTAGGTAGGCTAAATTGTCTGTAGTGTGTGTGTGTGTGTGTGTGTGTGAGTGTGTGTGTGAATGAGTGTGTATGGATGTTTCACAGTGATGGGTAGCAGCTGGAAAGGCATCCGCTGCGTAAAACATATGTTTGAAAAGTTGGCGGTTCATTCTGCTGTGGCGACCCTTAGATTAATATAGGGACTAAGCCCAAAAGAAAATGAATGAATGAATGTATCACGAGGACATTATTTCTGAAGGATTCTGAATGACTCTGAAGACTTAAGTAAAGTTAAAGTAGAAAATAAATCATTTTAAATCAGAATAACATTGCATAAAACACTTAGTTTACTGTATTTTTCATCAAATAATGAGCATAAGTTCTGCATAAGAGTTGTCAAAAAAAATGTTAAACTATACCAAAACCCTCGAACACTACGAGTGTTGGAGGTAATGCATTACAAGTAACACGTTATGTAATAATATTACTTTTTAAAGTAACGACTAAAGTAATGTAATACTTTTAAAAATTAAGTAAGAACATTTGAGGTACTTATTTGAAAATATAATGCAAATTACTTTTTAGTTTAATTAATTAGATTTAAAAACATAAACTGCTGAATTAAAATGACAGTACATCAGATGATAGTACATTAAAGTCACAATGAATCACGCAGTCAACGAAAGAATGTGTTCATTATTTTGAAGGCATCGAAGAAAAGGAAAAGGGGATAGTCTCAATGGACAGTGATTTTACTTGAGACAAATACTACAAAAGTAGCAGACACACTGCTTTAAACTTTCAATAATCTGTATATACTGCATGTATAGCTCTGGGGTCAGGAAGTTCTCAGATAACATTATCCTAAAATGTGAAGGTGTACAGTAGGTCATACAGTGCGTTGTTAATTGTAAATCTCCTCTATTAAAAAAGAAAGAAAACTGTTTTGAAAGAGATCAAGCCTCAATCAGGTAACAAAAAGTAACGTAAATGTAACTCAAAAGTAACATACTTCATAACTTACTAAAAAAAGTAACTAAGTAAGGCAACTAGCTACTTTTTAGGAGAGTAACTCAATATGTAATGCATTACTTTCAAAAGTAACTTTCCCCAACACTGAAAACTACTGTATACGCTGTAACAAGACACTATGAATCAATGGTCTCAAACTCAATTCCTGGAGGACTGCAGCAGAAATGGCTAGGAGAAATGACTAGGAATAATAAACGGCAGAAAACGGTCAAACTACTTTTTTCTACAAATAAGTGTTTGCATGACTATAACTAGAATGACTAAGTAGAATAATAAAATAAGAAATAAGTGTGTGGATCTTGTCAGAAATATGGCAAAAAGTCCTACATGATGGTATCGTTTGATTGCAGTGTTTACTTCAATAATGCCACTAATATCTGCATACTCCACATCTTAATTCCATTTCTGTTTAATTCAGTTATGACTTTAGTCAAATTAAGGTCATCAAAAATCGCTGTTTTCAGCTTATGTAGGCCTACAGTTCAAAACTCATGTTTAACTGAATAAACAGTTAGTAAACACAAGTACATCTAATTGAACATCATTTATTTTCATCACCAATTATCATAGTAGAACAGTTTCTCAAGCAGTTTGTGATGCATTTTGGAAACAGGAGATGAGCCCCTGGTCTAATGCGCCACCTGGCTTGAGAAACCCATTCTCAAAGATTTACTTTTAGTCATTATTTGGGCAGCGCACATATTCTGAATGCGGCCATTTTAATCTAGATTATTCTAGATTAATTCCAAGATTAAAGTGAGATTAATCTGGATTTTTTTTTTTATCAAGATTTTAAAAACTTTCAAGGATTTTAATTTATGATGACGTTAAACATATCGTAACAGTCACATTTCTGGGTTTCTTTGTAAAAGAAATTGTAAAAGTAGGGTAAACTTAACGCAGTGCAGTGAACGGGAGAGTAGTTCAAATTATTTTTTTACAATCTTAAAGAGAATATCAAAAGAAAAACTCCACAATAGTGTTATCAAGACTTACAAAAAAAGGAAAAAAATAATGTAATACTGATCGCGGCAGCCAGAAGAGAGAACAATGTCAAATTTACTGTCCCGCCTGCATAGACACTGCATTACAAACACCTAAGAAGTAATTCGTTGTTTGTAATTTGATGCAAAGATGATATAATACATACGAAAATACATATAAATATACATACGTAAAAAAAAGCTAAATATTAAAAACTTTCAAGGATTTAAAATTATGATGACGTTAAACATATCATTACAGTCACATTTCCGGGATTCATTGTAAAAGAAGTTGTAAAAGTTGGGTTATGAATTATGATGACCAATAAACACATCATAATAATCTTGTGAAAAGGTTCTACACCAGTTATTTGAATTTACTTCCTTGTATAGCTGTTGAATTTAGTATTCTCTTATTGTAATGTTAGTTTGAGGTAATCCAGCAGTCTTACCTTGGACTACCAGCCTGCCCAGTGCCGTACGCCTCATTCTTGTACCAGGCCGGTTGGCAGCGCACACATACACTCCAGAGTGCTGAAGAGAGACGTCTGAGATCATCAGGTTACCCGTGCCAAGCACTTGAATGCCCTCCACTCCAATGGATCTGCCATCTGATTGAAGTAAATTTTGAAAACAAAGAAGTTTAAAGCAAGTCTAAAGTTTGAAGTTTACTTGCACAGTCAAATGAACACATTTTCAAAGTATACTCCAAAGACGGCGTGCACAAGCGCATGTGGTTCTGTACCAGTGTCTGTACCATTTCTCTTCAGAAATTATGAACTAAAATTGTCTTTGAAAATTGTTTATCTTTGCACTTTTCAACAATGGCGTCTACTGTTTTTGCTATCTTGAGTAGATGTTGTTCTTGTTCTGATTTCTGAACAGCCTATGCCAGTATTGCCACCTCATAAGAAACAATATTGTTGCGAGAAATATAATTGTACTGGATGTGCAAGCTGCAAATAAAAAGCATAAAAACACTGATATATAGTCAAGCCTGAAATTATTAATTCATTCATCTTCCTTCGGCTTATTACTTATTTATCAGGGGTTGCCACAGCGGAACGAACTGCCAACTATTCTAGCATATGTTTTACGCAGCGAATACCCTTCCAGCCGCAACCCAGTACTCAAAAACACCCATACACTCATTCACTACAGCCAATTTAGTTTATTCAATTCACTTATAGCACATGTTTTGCAATAGTGGGGGAAACTGAAGCACTCAGAGGAAACATACTGAAATTATTCATTTCCCCGGCAAATTCTGACCTAAAGGGTTTGTTCAAATGTAAATAATAGCTGAGAAATTTTTTTTTCAAGAATGATGCCTCTTGTACATCGTCTTATTATCTTTTGGGAGAAGCCTGGGTCATTTCTGGTAATACAAAAACTTGCTGATTGATTAAAAGTTACTTTAAATCAATACATTTGCCAGGGGTATGAATAATTTTGGGCTCGATTGGACCATCTTGAAATGGTCAACCTCCAATAAGCAGGCTCTGGTTATGAAATGTCCAGAACAATTGAGATAAACATTCAAAGGTGAAAATGTGTTGGTTAGCATTTTGAAATTGCATTAATGCAATATTACAGCTTATCAACTATTGTGACGTTTTAATGGCATTATAGCTTGCACAAATAAAAAAAAACAAAAAACAATCAGCTGATGTCCTTTTGCAGATATAGACATTCAGACATATAGACATGTGTAAAACTTGCTTTCCAGTTTGTACAGTTTTGACCTTTCCAATATGGCAGACAGTTCACATACAGCAGGCCATAACAAAACATTATTGAGCCATCTATGAATAAACAGAAGACACTCAAAACAATATTTTTGCTGCTTGTTATAATGAGCTGAATCAACACAATTCTTGAGGGTTTTCTGTGAGATAACTTAATTGTTTTATGTACAATTAACTTAAATTTGTAAAAACAAGTTAACCTTATTGATTTGTGTTGGACAACATAAAGGCATTGTGTGGAACCGAGCATTTTTTACAGTGCACAAAAGCTCAACACACATGCACAGTATTCCTATCACACACACTATGCATAGATCGTTGTGTATACTAAATATACCTGAGTTAGCTCAAGCTATTATAATATGAGGATTCCTACCAAGTCTACTCCAAGACACAATGGGTCGAGGGTTCCCGGTGGCGATGCACTCCAGGATGGCGGTCTGATGGACGGTGATGGTGAGGTTTTGTGGGCCGGACAGGATGACTGGCTCCTTATAGGTGCGAGGAACTCCTCCTGAGAATAAAAAGACAAATAAACTGAGCTAAAACACAGATCACTAACATAAGCATGACATTTGACACCACAACATTTCA
This sequence comes from Danio tinwini, assembly GCA_903798205.1. Classification (NCBI taxonomy): domain Eukaryota; kingdom Metazoa; phylum Chordata; class Actinopteri; order Cypriniformes; family Danionidae; genus Danio; species Danio tinwini. Next base: position 968,261 of record CAIGQZ010004625.1, read on the forward strand.
AGACATTTGCTTTTACCACAGCATCAATATAAAAATTAGCACTGGATGATCAGAGTTTAGGTTTAAGTACACGTTTGCCAAATCAAGAATGTATACTGACCAGTTACGTTCAGATGGGCTTCGTGGCTGTAACGGGTGTTGGCCATATTGCTGGCAACACATCGGTAGATTCCACCGTCTGCTTTCTTAACTCCTGTAATCTGCAGGATGCCCATTGGAAGAAGTGTATACCTGTGAAGGTGAAGAACAAAACTAAGCTTAAAGGTGCAGTATGTAAGTTTGACATTCAGTGGTTGAACAAATCAAACGCAAGGGCAGGTTGCCAGATTGGGTACAGGAGCGAGTGATTTAAAGCGTGTTCTAAATAAAAGCAACGACACGCGATAGAGGGAATATTTTCCAGATTAAAAGGAGTTTTTGTCCTAACCAACACCTCAAATTGATATATTAGAAATGGCTTCTATTTCTCACAGGTGAACAACAGAAAACTATAGCAATGACAGGTAAACCTTATGTGCTTTATTCAGTGCTAAATGCTAACAATGTGAGTTTGAACATTATTTTACATGACATTTATTGCCATATACTGAAAGCAGCAGCAGATAGTTCACCTCAGATCTTGAAAATACAATAAACTGTTTGAAATTGAACTTTAGAGCTAAACACATATCAGTGATTCAGCATCTACATTTAATGATGTTAAAGAGGGTTAATATGTATGAATTAGATTATAAACCTTATCAATTCTTTAGTGAGTGCATATTCTGTGCTTCTGAATAGCTGTATTTAGTGTTTCGTCTGGTGCAAACAGCCAAATTGCTCATCACCGCAAATCTCTTCATGAAGCGCGCTGTTAGGACAAGTGTTTTCAATGTATCCTGCTTACCTAATGTTTACGTTCGTAATATTTATATAATTTGCTCATTAATAACTACATGTGGAACTGAACTCGTGTCACACTTCGGTCACGGATAAATGCATTCAGAGTTTCTAAATGAATTAATGAAATATGCTGATAATCTGCAGCGCAAATATTTTCATTCATTCATTCATTCATTCATTCATTCATTTTCTTTTGGGCTTAGTCCCTTTATTAATCTGAGGTCGCCACAGCGGTATGAACTGCCAACTTATCCAGCACATGTTTTACGTACCGAATGCCATTGCAGCTACAACCCCTCACTGGGAAACACCCATACACACACATACATTACGGACAATTTAGCTTACCCAATTCACCTATAGCGTATGTCTTTGGACTTGTAGGGGAAACCGGAGCACCCGGAGGAAACCCACGCCAACACTGGGAGAACATGCAAACTCCACACAGAAACACTAACTGACCCAGCCGAGGCTCAAACCAGTGACCTTCTTGCTGTGAGGCAATCGTGCACTGTGCCACAGTGACACCGTGACACCCCACAAATATTTTATTTAATGTAATGTTGAATTGCTTTACTTGTAAAGATAATGTAAAGCCATGAGCAAGGAAAACTGATATATCTTAAAACTTCTCTTTACAGAAGCCTATGCTCTTTTAAAAAAAAATCGATGCAAAAGTTAATATCAGATCACTTTAGACAAGCATCTTCCATTACTGTTTCTAAATATCTTCGTAAAACCAACCTGTTCAATTTGACTTTTAGCACAGCGTGAGACATTGACATTTTATGTTTATTTTATGTTTATTTATTTGTATTTTAAAGTATGTGCTACGCTTTGTTTAACTCAAGTCAAGTCAAGTCAAGTTTATTTATAAAGCGCTTTTTAAAAAACAACAAGTGCTTACCAAAGTGCTGTACACACATACACCATCTAAAACAAAAGACAAATACAACAGACACATGACTCTCATATGACATTAAAAGCCAAAGAGTAAAAATGGGTTTTAAGACCAGATTTAAAAACAGAAAGGGTTGCGGCCTGCCTAACATGGAGAGGCAAATTATTCCAGAGTTTGGGGGCCACCACTGCAAAGGCACGGTCCCTCCTGGTTTTCAACCTTGTGCGTGGAACAGCCAAAAGTAGCTGATCAGCACATCTCAGTGCCCTTGAAGGAATGTACAATTGGATTAATGAGGACAAGTGTCTTGGTGCTAGTCCATTTAGGCATTTAAACACCAAAACTAAAATCTTAAAATGTATCCTAGACTGTACAGGAATCCAATGAAGAGAATCCAGTATGGATGTAATGTGCTCCCGTTTGCGTAACTCTCTATTGTCAGGACTTTGGTCAACTCTGTTGTTTTAAAGTGCATTATAAACAAAATTGAATTGAATTAAATTTACAATACAGTATAGGATGTCCTAAATGTTCGTCGCTTAATGAAAAATATTGGATTTTTACATAGGTGTTTTGACACATTAAAACTGTAACAATGTATATATTACAAGGGAACATGATAACTTTGCTCTGTCTTAAAAAAATGTCTCAATATAAAGTCCTTGAATTTGAAGATATTGGACCTGGAAAGTCCTTAAAAGATTCTTAAATTTGAAGTTAACAATGAAAATGGCTGTAAGACCTGTAGTTACAGTACCTGTCATCAGATGTACCGAGAACAACATGGTCCTTCTCCCAAGTGATGCTGGCTTCAGGAACACCGTTGACCTGACACTGGAAACGTGCAACGCCTCCATCATCTACTGACATTGACTCAGGGTGAGTGTGAAATTTAGGAAGAGCTGTGGGACAAAGAGAATCCAGTGAGATGGTATAATAAAATAATACAAAATGCTGTGTAAAAATGCATGTAAAACAAACACTGGGTTTAAAAAAATGTAAGTAATATTTTACACAATATTTGAGTTAAACAGCTTTTTTTGTTTGTTTAAAAGTAATATTAGTTGATTGCATAAATACAGTGCTCAGCATAATCGAGCACACCCCATTTTGAAAATGAATATTTGTATCCACTTCTCAGTGAATATAGGCAATGTATTTTGGTGCATTTAAACAAAGATTTATTAAACAGATATATTTATTAAAATAATAGTTTTGTCACCAAACATATTTAGAAATTGAAAGATAATACAATTAAATTCAAGCTAAATATTGCAAAAAAAATTACAACCTACAAAATGTCAACTAAATTTTTCAATTTTTTTGCTTCTCTTGATTTTTCCTTTTTTAAATTTGTATTTAATATTTTTCTATAACATATAAATTTGGGTGTACTCGTTTTTGGATCGTTATCGTAAGTTATTTAGTTAGATAAGCTCCAGATTTGGCTTCAGTACTGACTAATCTAATGTATAAGCACAAATATAATATTGTATAGTTTCCTATTAAAAATATGAATTTAAAAGACAGATTTGTGAGGGGTGTACTCGTATATGCTGAGCACTGTATATGCCAAATATATACTGTAGATAAGAGGGTTAACATGTGATGTTCTATTAAAAATAAAAGCAGCTCGTTGTTCATTTTGATCTATTCATTAAGGAATCATGAAAATAATCTCAGTCTTATACATTGATAATTAAAAGGTAATGTTTCTTGAGGGGCTAATCAGCATATCTTAATCATTTCTCAATGATCAGAAGACACTAAAGACTGAAGAAATTGCCATCAAATAAATAAGTTTTAATAGTTGTAATATTTTTTTACAGTATTAATTGGTGAAGTTTTTTCCTCGCCGCTGTCGCCACTGGCTTGCATGGTTTGAGATCTGTAGAGCTGCGCATCGATGGAATTGCTCTTCAGTGTTTGGACTCTCAGTAGTGATTATTAAACCACACTGAACTGAGCTAAACTGAACTGAACTTAAACACTGAAAACTGAACTGACACTGTTTCAATTCACTGTAAACTTCCATGTGAAGCTGCTTTGACACAATCTACATTGTATAAGCGCTATACAAATAAAGATGAATTGAATTGAATACTTTTTTTGTGTACAAATGATTAAATATGCAGCCTGACTTGCTTTTCTTCTCATATATAAGACACTGGGGCGACACGATGGCTCAGTGGTTAGCACTGTCGCCTCATAGCAAGAAGGTCGCTGGTTCGAGTCCCAGCTGGGTCAATTAGCATTTCCGTGTGGAGTTTGCATGTTCTCCCCGTGTTGACGTGGGTTTCCATAATTCAAAGTCATGCGATTTAGGTGAATTGAACAAACTAAATTGGCCGTAGTGTATGGTGTGTGCATGAGTGTGTATGAATGTTTCCCAGTACTGGGTTGCAGCTGGAAGGGCATCCGTTGTGTAAAACATGCTGGATAAGTTTGCGGGTCATTCCGCTGTGGTGACCCCTGATGAATAAAGTGACTAATCTGGAGAAAAATGAATGAATGAATGATATTAGATACTGAAAAAATACATTCATTTTTACATATTTATCACTAAATTGAACAGATCGAATTAGATTTAGCTACATTATAGTTAGCATTGGTGTCAATTCCAAACATATACTTATATAT
>CAIGQZ010004625.1:994962-1045101 GCA_903798205.1 Danio tinwini
TGTCTGTCTGTCTGTCTGTCTATCTATCTATCTATCTATACACATCCATCCATCTATCTTTTTATACATATCATCCATCAATCCATCCATCTTCAGAATTCAAATATTTGGTTCCTAAAAAGTCACCTATTAATAACCACTCCAAATACCAAACTTTTTTTGACGCGGCTGTGTGAATTAACCTTAACATATCCTCGTTATTTTGTCATCAGCAAATCTGCATTTCAAATCCAGCTATTTGAGTAAAGCCCTCTCACGCTGTGTGGTCAGACCCAAATAACCATTACACCCAGGAAAACACCCAACAACCTGACTTAATTAGCTGCCATTAGCATATGAAGCAGTGTTTGAATAGATCTGCATGCTAAATAAAGCGAGTGGCCTTCCCAGGGGCCCCTCCTCTCCCATTATAGACTGCTAATTGAAGGGAAGTATTTAAAGAAACATATGAACAGGCCGTGCCAGAAACACTAATTATACAACAGTTGAGCCACACGCTGAAAGAACACGAGTATTCACTGACATAACTAACACTGCTTTCAAATACAGCCAATGAAATCATTCACTGAAATGGAAATCTGATGGTAATGTGCATATGAAAGAGACTGGTACAATTATTTACCTCACTGCAAGATAAAAACTCATTCATTCAATCATTTTCCTTCAGCTTAGTCCTTTATTTATCAGGGGTCGCCACAGGGGAATGAACCACCAACTATTCCAGCATATGTTTTACGCAGCGGATGCCCTTCCAGCAGCAATCCAGTACCGGGAAACACCCATACACACACACTAATGCACTACGGCCAATTTACTTCATCCAATTCACCTATAGCGCATGTCTTTGGACTGTGGGGGAAACCGGAGCACCCGGAGGAAACCCACGCCAACACGAGGAGAACATGCAAACTCCACACAGAAATGCCAAATGACCCAGTTGGGACTCAAACCAGCAAACTTCTTGCTGTGAGGCGACAGTGCTACTGCTAACCACTAAGCCACCGTGCCACAAACATAAACTTAATAATGAATACTTGAACAGCATTTATTAATCAAATTTCAACATTTAATTATGCATCAATAATTCAAAATACTAAATTTATGCTTGTTAATATTCAGGGTTTCTGCAGGTTCCTTCAAGTCAATTTTACAGTTTTTCTCAGTGGCTTTGGTGCATTTCTCACAACACTGTTTACATTTGCACAACAGTTAATGCATTTACCAAAACAATTAGTCATTTGTGCACATCATAGTAGCAGTTTCTCATTCCTTACAACAATTTGCAAATGCTTTTGGACATGCATCAACTGCTTTCACACAACTCTCTGCTGTTTGTAACATTATCATTTGCTTATGTCATGTCAGTCAAAATTAACTAAACTTGTGGATGCTGATTAGTCATTCCATATAAAACTAATAATCCTCATTTCATCACTTGAGTCATTACATACACAAATGTTGAACTAGTTGTCAAAATCTGTCAAGCTCATTTTATTTAAAAACTTTCAAATCTTTTTTTTTTCTAAAAATGTCTTCTAAATTGAACAATTTCATGAATGATTTACAGACCTGTGTATGTTGTAGGTTCAGTTTCAATATGTACTGCAATATTGTTTATAGTTGTGCACAGCTCTACACAAAGGGAGTTTATGTTTGTTGTAAATGAGGCTGTATTTATTCTTTTGCACAGTGCTGTGAATAAATTAGAATTGTGAAGAGCAAATGCAGTAAACATGTGAAACATACATATTCAGTGTCTTGTACTCAGATACCTCACTAAATGCAGTGATGTCTAACTTTACTGTAGTTTTCAAATGGCTGTGCAAATAGTATATAGTGCTGTCTTGAGCATTTTCAGGACGTGTCACCAAAATCTGACTTTTTTGCATTGGAGTAAAGTATCATAATGAAAACATGACAAAGCCATTTGACTATCATATTCATAAACAATGGTGTCAGGACTTTTCATTTTGATGACACTGACACTTTCATTGACATGAATACTTGCTTTTCAGGAATGAACATCCATTTTGAGCAAGTGACACGCTTTTACAGGTTATCAACTAGGTTTTGCAGTTTGTACTAATTGTTTTGACATTTAGTAAAACGCTCATTCTCAGCCACTAGACTTTTCTGACAGGGTATTCGAGTGTCAGAATGTTGTGGGACTGCTGTACAGGAGTTATTAATAGGGATTATAGATCACAAAATTTAGCGGTTTTTATTTTAGCATTGTTTTATAAAAGCATGACGGTAAAACATGAAAGCGGTTATGAATATATTAATTTGTGGATCTCCTTACTTCCTGGTGTAGCCAAACTGTCGTTGTGTCTGGTGTATTCTGGGAAAAATTCTTATCCCTTGGTTTCGAGTGTGGCCCTTAAATAAATCTTTGTTCGAAGGGCTATTCACCTCTTCCCTTTAGCCTTATGCCTTCAAGCTAAAAAGAATTAGGACAGCCCTACCCCTTCATGGGAACACACAAAACGAGGGGTAGGGGTAAGGGGAAAGGCTAAGGGGTAGAATTAGGATTGGGCCTAAGTAGTGTGAACAAACAGCAAACATAGATTTTTAAGTGTACACTGTAAAAAAATGCTGGGTTCCCCACAATCTCTTCATGTCATTCCAATGCAAATCAATTAAGTTAACTAAATGGTTTTTACAATTTTAAGCTGACTGAACATAAAACAATTAAGTTGTCCCAAAAAAACTCAAGAATTGTGTTGGTTTCAGCTCATTTTAAATAAGTAGTGTGAACAAACAGCAAACATAGGTTTTTGAGTTGCAAATAATCTCATTGTTTAAGACATTTGGACACTAAAGGACATTGTTAGGCATAAAAGTTACAAACGTCTAGCGGGATTCAGCTACAAAAAGAGTGTTCATATAAAGCTTGCTCTGTCTGACCGCAGGCCAGAGGAAGAGATCAGCGAGTCGGACGGGCTTCACCTACCGTTCCGCTCCCTCCTGATCCCATTAGGGGCTCTATGGCTGCCCAGTTAAGCATGGACACAGGCAGGGATAATCCACCCGGACACTTACAAACTCATTTACTGCTCTCTCCATGCCTTTTAGATGTTGGTAACTCTATTATGCATTGAGGAGGGAGCAAAAATGCGCCATGATGTTTTGTCTAAATTACAGGAGGAGCTTGCATTAAACGGTAAAAAAAAAAAAGTAATAAAAAAAATCTGTTAATTAACAGTTTCTGTATTTTGTGTTTTGTTTATTTACGGTTGTGAATGTCATTATGGGATGTTGATCTCTGCTCTGTCCAGTTTAAAGTTGAAAATTCAACTCTACAGTTTAGCAAACTTTTATTGACATTTTAGTAGTTTGAAATAATATAACGTATAAGAAATAACATACACTACCTGACAAAAGTCTTGTCGTCTATCCGAGTTGTAAGAGCAGCAAATAATAACTTGACTTCTAGTTGATCATTTAGAAAAGTGGCAGAGGGTAGATTTCTGTTGAGCTGCATCCCAATCATCACAAATACTGCAGAAAACCTACTGGAACCCGCAAGGACCCAAGATTCTCAGAAAAACCTGACAAGTTTGGTGAAGGAAAAATCATGGTTTGGGGTTAAATTCAGTATGGGGATGTGCGAGAGATCTGCAGAGTGGATAGCAACATCAACAGAGGTATCTAGACATTTGTGCTGCCCATTACAGTACAAACCACAGGATACGGCAAATTCTTCAGCAGGACAGCGCTCCTTCTTTTACTTCAGCCTCTACATCAAAGTTCCTGAAAGCAAAGAAGGTCAAGGTTCTCCAGAATTGGCCAGGCCAGTCACCAGACATGAACATTATTGAGCACATCTGGGGTAAGACGAAGGAGGAGGCATTGAAGATGAATCCAAAGAGTCTTGATGAACTCTGGGAGTCCTGCAAGAACGCTTTCTTTGCCATTCCAGATGACTTTATTAATGAGTTATTTGATTCATTGCAGAGATGTATGGATGCAGTCCTCCAAGCTCATAGGAGTCAGACACAATATTAATTCTGTTTCCACTGCACCATGACTTTATATTCTATACTGTACATTATTTCTGTTAAGTGAGGAGACTTTTGTCTAAGCAAAGTCAGACCTTACTGTCCTAATTAAATCATAAAAAATCAAGGCATGATCATATTTTATTTTGGTAAAATAAGCGTAATCTAGAGGCCTTTGCCTTTTTATATAAGCCACTTCTGATACCAAATAATCAACTAGAAGTTATAGAGCAATAAATATGTATAAATCTTGTATAGAGCAATAAATCTGTAAAAAAACTGATAATACTGTGTCAGTTTATCACCAGGTTGTTGTAGCATAATATACAAAACCAACCCAGACAATATATCACATTAAACTAATAAAAATGTTAATAAAATTACTTTTACAAACTTTTCAAGGTTAAAAGTTGTTGGAAAAACAATCAAGGTCTCATAATGCAATACAAAGCATAAATTAACAGGGAAAAATAAAAACATGAATCACAAAATACGGAAAACTGATCATTTGCGGATATTTTTTAGTGTAAACTTATTAGAAAATTAAAAAAAAAAATACTCATCATTGACTCACACTCAAATGGTTACAAACCTTTTTGAATGTCTTTTTTTCTGTTAAACACAAAACAGAATGTTCTGTTGAAAACCAGCAGCCACTGACTTTCATAGTAGGAACAAAAAATACAATGGAAGTCAATTTTTCCAAAATTCTTCAAAATATCTTCTCTTGTGTTTGGCAGAGAAAAGAAACTCAAACAGGTTTGAAACAAGTGTAGGACGAGTAAATGACTGACAGATTTTTTTTTTTGGGGGGGGGGGGGGGTGAACTGTCCCTTTAAAAAAATATATGAATATCCCCAAAAAAATTTACTTGTCTTTCCACAGCAATTTTATGGATGCATATCAAATATTGGCACACTTTAGGACATACAAAGAGAAAATAATAGAAAGGAATGAAGGAAATCATAAATTTCAGACCAACCATTTTGATTCAAACTCCTACTTTAGCACTAAATTTCTCTGAGCACAAACACTTTGAAAGTTACTTGGAATAACTAGCACTTCTTGTATGCATTGCATCTTTTTGTTAAATCGCTGAATTCCTCCTTAATTGTAAGTCACTTTGGACAAAAGTGTCTGCTAAATGACTAAATATAAATGTACATCTTCCACAGAATATTAAAACAATTACAAAAACATTTGTGCAACTTAATTAAAAGACTGTTATCAGAATGTTAAGAGAATTTCAACCAGCTTTAAAAAAATTGTTTCTGAAGAAAATAAGATATTGAACCTTTAACTATTCAGTCAATCACATGGCAACAACTCAATGCATTTAAGAATGTAGACGCAGACAGATGACCCAAAGAGAGCATCAAAATGTAGAAGAAAGGTGATTTAATTGACCTGATTTGGTATGTACATGTACAATACATTACATAAATGCATATAGCAGATGCTTTTATCCAAAGTGTCTTACACCCGTGAACACACACCCAGAGCAGTGGGCTGCCTGGGAATCTACTGAGATTTTCACATGCATCATCCTTAAAGGTGCAGTATGCAAGTTTGACACCCAGTGGTTGAATTAGGTATTGCACTCCTGGATCAAAACAAACGCAAGTGCGGGTTGCCAGATTGAGTACAGGAGCGAGTGATTTAAACTGTGTTCTAAATAAAAGCAACGACACGCGATAGAGGGAATATTTTCCATATTAAAAGGAGTTTTGGTTCTAACCAACACCTCGAATTGAAATTGAAATTTCTGTTGTGTTTCATCTGGTGCAAGCGGCCACATGGCTCATCACTGCGTATCTCGTCACAAAGCGTGTTGTTAGAACACGCTATTACAATGTAACCTACTCACCTAATGTTTACGTTTAAAATATATTTATATCATTTGCTCATTAATAACCTCATGTGGAACTGAATCTGTCTCATTTCAACGTCTGATACAGTCCTTTTTTTGTCACAGACGCATGCTTTCAGAGCCTTTCTGAATAAATGAATGAATGAATGAATGAATAAATGAATGAATGAAATACGCTGTTTTTCAACAAGGCAACCCGGGTTGCTGAATTATAATTGGCTAAACTGGCAATGTGCAGGTTGAATTTACCTAGATAAAGACAGCGAAAACCATTTTCAAAGCAGAATATCTGACTTCAGCATTATTTTTCAGTTAAATAAATATGTTCACTTGGGGATGTTTCCTAAATATCTGCACACATATTATGGTATTTTTATGCTTTAGAAGAGTCAAAAACTTACATAAAGCACCTTTAAGATTTACCTGAAAATGAGAAATAATCTAGTGAGCGGTGGTTCAGTTGGAGAAAATGTGTAATGGACAAGCTGAGAAATGTACAAATCAAATCGGTAAAACAGTTTTAGTAACAACAATAATTGAAACATTAAATCTTGATTGTATTAGTCCACTTTTAATTGCAATACTTCTGGAATTTACACGCGTTTTTGTTCAAACTATATGAAAAATCCTGTCATGAAAATGTAGTCCAATATGCATACTGAGAAAAGATTTCATACTGAACACAAATACTGAAAAATAACATCACCTCTACCAGAGAGTGATAAAGGAAAATCGGTATGAAAATATAATAAAACTGCGTTATGAATATATTCATGAGATAAAACTGCATCGAAATGATATAATAATTGAAAGGCAGGTGTCAAATTTTGAATTATAAAAGTCACAAAAATGACCCCGGGTTAAAAAAACTAAACAAAAACACTGTAACAAAGACTTAATATGATTAAACCTATGTTTAGTTTTGTTCTTAACTTGAAAGTGTACTTTACTATATTACATTTACCATCAAAACAATATTTTGAGGTTATAATAGTTTTCATATACCAGTTATTCTATGCTATATTAAAAAGCCTAAATATTCACCCCATGTATCTATACATAAATAATCTACTCCATTTATAATTAAATATAACCAAAACTTCATATTAAGGCACATAGACCTGCTATCTAAGACCTCTCTGTGCAAAAACATATATATCTTTTTATGTTTGTTCCCTTAAAGGAGCTTTAAGCCATTTTTAGGTTACATTCTATTAGACTAAGAGCGTTTTCAGACCTGTGAATAGTTCGCTTTGTTACCAAAAAGCTACTTAATGTGTTACAAAAGTTGCATTTTCTTCTTGGTTCAGTTGGCTTTTACAAGGGGACCAATCAAAGTGCATCAAAATGTTTTACTAAGTCACATGTGCTTAAAAGCCTGCAGCTATCTCTTTGCAACTCTCACATGGTTGCCCACTCAAGCTAAGCAAGGCTGAGCCTGGTCAGTACCTGGATGGGAGACCACATGGGGAAGCTAGGTTGCTGTTGGAAGTGGTGTTAGTGAGGCCAGCAGGGGCGCTCAACCTGCTGTCTGTGTGGGTCCTAACACCCAAGTATAGAGAAGGGGACTCTGTACTACTCAGTGAGCACCGCCTTCTGGATGAGATGTTAAAAACAGGGTTCTAATTCTCTGTAGTCATTAAAAAAAATCCCAGGATGTCCTTTGAAAAACAGTAGGGGTTTAATCCTGGCGTAATCCCATATCATAATTGGCTTCATCAATCAGCTGGTGTGTGCTCTGGCACAATATGAGGAAATTCCCACAAAAAAATATGCAAAGTGCTTTAAGTGTCCAGAAAAGCACTAAATGTGAGGATTTATTAAAACCGTCCTCTTATTAGTCACAATAAACCCTTTACATATTCTACAGGCTCATTATGGCTTTATCTGTAGCTTTGTATTGTAGCCACCATTGCTGTTCTAACTGATCAGTTATTATATGTAAAATGTCATGTATTATTTAGTATAATACAGCCTTTCAACATTTTTTACTTTAATAATTAGAGGAGAGCGGGGACTAAAGTAACGCACAATTTTTTCGAAGCCCTGACAACATTTGCTTTCCAGACTATAACAGTACATCCAGCATGCAACCCTTGATGGATCTGCCAAATATCAGCTGATTTCGGGACAGTGTCCAAATTTCAGTTTTGAAATGCAAAAAGTAAATCATTGTATCTGTTTTTTTCTTTATTACAAGTAATGTTTCTCTTTTCATGTGTCACATTAATGATCAATCTACAGGTTATTCAGTGCAACAACACATCCTTGAGTTTGCAATGTTTGAGTTTTTCAGTTTAAAAGTAAATCAGGTCTAAATAGCAAGAGTTCCTGTGGGGATGAAGGTAGCACTGTTTTTTATGTCCCACTGCTAATAGCCATGCCTTATATTTTATTTCCACGTTAGTTTTCAATGTTTTGATTCAGATGTTTAATAAAATTAATGCATATTGCCAATAATGATAAAATATATATATATTCAAAAATCCTAGAAAATGTTAACATTTTGCATTGTTGGATTGCTTTTAAAACATTTATGGAGCTGAAATTAAAATGAAAATGCTGTTTAGCATTTTATGCAAGGTCAAAATATGTTTGCGGTGAACATTAACAAGGCCATAGTCAGATATATTTGAAACAAACAAGATTAAGCCAGTAAATCTAGCAACTATTGTTGTGTTACTTTTGACCACCCGTGTGTTACTTTCGTCCCTGCTGACAGGGTCAAAAGTAACAATGTGCAACTTTTGTTTAAAGAGAAGTTATATTGGAGTTGTTTTACATTGATACAAAATAACGCCTGATTTTGATGGACCACAGTTGTGAATTAGTAAGCACAGTAAAAATATGTTTATGCTAAAAACATTATCTTTTAAAATTAGTTATTTTTTAATAAAAAAATGGTACTTTCGTCACTGCTCTCCCCCTAATGTCCTCACTCACAGAATCAGCTTCCTTTTATGAAACACATTTCTCCTTATGAATATGTTCATTCATACCTTGCCTGGGTTGCTTTTATACCCCAAAAAAAACGCTCCAGTTTGTGGCTAAGACCACTACATTTACTGATTATTTTGATGCAAATGTAATTTCTGTGTTTAAATATACCCAAACAAACTGAACTAAGGAAGAAATGCATTCAGGTACTCCAACAAGACAGGTGTGAAAACGCTCTAGGGACTACATTTCAAGTTCATTAGCAAACAAAAAACATTCTTTAAAAAGGTACTTGAATTAATGTGTATTTTTAGTGCACTTTTACGACATATTCATGGCCAACCCAAATTACTGTCGAGACCAAAGGTTTCTAGATCAAACTCCAGAACTGAGTCCGGCAGACCAGAGATATCCTGGTCCAGCCAGGATGATGGGTCTGAAAAAAAAGGAGAAACAGTCATTTATGAAGTTAATTATAGGAGAATATAAAATGCAGTAGAATAAATAAAGGCTAAATGCTCCATTGTGTGACTGAAAAAAAATAAAAAATAAAAATCACCCATAAGCTACAGAATCATATTTGATATGCAAATACAGCGGGGAGAATAAGTATTGAACACGTCACCATTTTTCTCAGAAAACATATTTCTAAAGGTGCTGTTGGCTTGAGATTTTCCCTTGATGTTTGTAACAACCAAATAAATCCACATATTCAAAGAAAACTAATTAAAGTAGTTTACAAATTAAACTTGTGTGTAATAAAATGAAATGACAAAGGGGAAAAAGTATTGAACACATGAATAAAGGGAGATGCAGAAAGGCAGTGAAAGCCCAGACAGTAGCTGGAATCTCTCAGTAGTTCTTCAGCAAAACTCTGCTCTTCGTCATTGTTAATGAATATTAGCTGCTTCAGTCCAACATCGACATTAGCAGGAGGATAAAGATGAATCCAGGGAGGACATTTCAGCAAAGCAATGATCCAAAACACAGCCAAGGAAACTCTCAAATACTTTCAGAGAAAGAAAATCACACTGACACACTTTCTCCTTGGGTCATTCCATTGTAATTACACAAAACTCATTTTTCAGATTTTTTTTGTTCTGTTTTATTTTTATGTTTGTATTGTTTGGATTTTTACCAAAATCTGGTTCAATTCCATGTCAACAGCTCCTTTAAAAGATAATATTCCTAGGAAAAAACATGACGTGTTTCATACTTATTTTCCCTGCTGTATCGAAGGCTTCTAAATGAAATCATAAGTCTATAAGTTTAATTATAAGTAGTATTTCTAGATGAACACTTACAGGACTGAAGAAGCTTAAAGGTGCAGTATGTAAGTTTGACACCCAGTGGTTAAATTAGGTATTGCACTCCTGGATCAAAACTAACGCACGCGCAGGTTGACAGATTGAGGACAGTAGCGAGTGATTTAAAGCGTGTTCTGAATAAAAGCAACGACACGCGATAGAGGGAATATTTTCTATATAAAAAGGAGTTTTTGTCCTAACCAACACCTCAAATTGATATATTAGAAACGGCTTCTATTTCTCACAGGTGAACAAATGAAAACAATGATGACCTCAGGTAAACCTTGTGTGCTTTATTCAGTGTTAAATGCTAACAATGTGAGTTTAAACATCATTTTACATGACATTTATTGCTGAAAGCAGCAGCAGATAGTTCACCTCAGATCTTGAAAATACAATAAACCATTTGAAATTGAACTTTAGAACTACACACATATGAGTGATTCAGCATCTACATTTAATGATGTTAAAGAGGTTTAATATGTATGAATTCGATTATAAACCTTACCGTTTCGTGAGTGAGTGCATATTCTGTGCTTCTGAATGGCTGTATTTAAATTTCTGGTGCAAACAGCAAATTGCTTATCACTGCGTATCCCGTCATGAAGCGTGTTGTTAGGACACGCGGTTACAATGTAACCTGCTCACCTAATGTTTACGTTCGGAATATTTATATCATTTGCTCATTAATAACCTCATGTGGAACTGAATCTGTCTCATGTCGGAGTCTGCTACTGTCCACCGGTGGTCGCATTTCAGTCACAGATGCATGCTTTTTAGAGCCTTTCTGAATGAATGAATGAATGAATGAAATACGATATTTTCCACCAAGACAACGTGGAATGCTGAAATATAGTTGGCTAAACTGGCATTGGGCAGGTTAAAACGACCAAAACAAAGACAGTGTTGCGGCACGGAAAACACATTTTCAAAGCAGAATATCTGACTTCAGCATTGTTTTTCAGATAAACAAGAATGTTCACTTGGCATGTTTCTCAAATATCTGCAAACATATTATAGTATTTTTATGCTTTAGAAAAGTCAAAAACTTACATACAGCACCTTAAGTTAATTTAAATATATTTATACATTGTGTTTTTAGAAAAATCATATTGAAATGATTATCAAATATGAGACATCCGATTTTGAGGGATGTTCATTTTTTTAGTCTTCAATAATGACTAGAGTAGCAAAAAAAGTCACTTTTAATCAATTAGATGTCATATATTACTAATAACTTTGCCAATTTTTATGTAAAAGTACTGTATGATGCAGTTATCATTCTTAAAGGGACAGTACACCCAAAAATGAAAACTTACTGTTTACTTGCCCTTAAGGGATTTTAAACTTTTATGCAAATCTTTATTATGTTAAACACAAAAGAAGACAGCTAAAACCTGTGACTTTCATAGTAGGAAACCAAATACTGTAAAAGTCAATGGTTACAGGTTTACAGCTTTCTTCAAAATATCTTCTATTGAGTCTAAAAAATTCAGAAAGATTTAAAACAGGTGAAAGGAGAGCAAATTATGACAAAAACTATATTTCATTTATTTCAATAAGTCATTTTCTCCTGAAATTTGGCTCAAAAACTAAGGTGAGTGCAGCCATTTAGACAGCCTCTTCACAAAAACAGTAGATTACTTAAAATAAACATTTGTGACCTTTAATTGTGAAACTTTCTTCATCATTTATGTGTTTTATTCACAAAAAAATATTTACATAATCTGAATTTCTAGTTGATGTATCAAAAACTAATTGATTTAGACTTTTCTGACTGTTATTCACATGTCAGGCTTTTCTGTGTTCAACTGGCAGCTCTGATCTATCTTACCAGATAAGTTGATGCTGAAAGCATTGTGCGTTTCTCCAACACTGCAGCCCTGGTTCTGCTGTTCTCTGCTTTCTGCAGCTTCACAGTGAAGCTCTGACCCTCTGCTGCCACCTAGAGGCTCCTTCTGTAAAGCTCCGAGCTATACAAAGGACAAACACCATTAAAATCAAACACACACAGACCATATGGACAAAACAGTGTAGATGTGTGCAATCTAAACTGATGATTCATATTATAAAGAACATACCTGCTGAGAAAGGGCCTTTGCCTGGCTAGGGGTAAGATGTAAGCCAACATATGACTCCTGTAAAAAAGGGGGTATAAAATCATCAAGTCTGGTTCACACACTCGAAAAGTACAATCAGATTCCTGCAAAAAAAAATTGCTATTAACTCTATGACGCACATTATAGTTTCTATACCTTTATTACATCTAGCTTTATTATATTCTACATCTAAAATAACTTTATCATTCTGTATTCCAGGTGTTTCTCAATTAACTTGAGTTTGATGATTGAAAAATCCTTATTTTCATTTTACATTAGCTTTTTTTTATAAAAATTAACAATTAAGAGGGTGACACAGTGGCCCAGTGGTTAGCACTGTCACCTCAAAGCAAGAAGGTTGCTGGTTTAAGTCCCGGCTGGGTCAGTTGGCATTTCTGTGTGGAGGTTGCATGTTCTCCCCATGTTGGTGTGGGTTTTCTCCGGGTGCTCCGGTTTCTCCCAGAGTCCAAACACATGCACTATAGGTGAATTGAAAAAACTAAATTGGACGTAGTGAAGGAGCGTGTGTAGGTGTTTCCCAGTACTGGGTTGCAGCTGGATGGGCTTCCGCTGTGTAAAACATATGCTGGATAAGTTGGCGGTTCATTCCACTGTAGCGACCCCTGATGAATGGATGAGTTCAAAGAAATATAACCATGATCAAAACGTCCTTTTTCTGGAGGTTTTATTTTTTGAGTGAACTATTCCTTTAAATGTAGAATTTGTGCAGAAAATGCATGATGCAGCACTGAAAATTCCACCAATCAGAAATTTTCACAAACAAAGCCTTCTAAAAGCCCTTAAAATACCAAGCATTGTTAAAGGGATAGTTCACCAAAAAGTGAAACTTTACTCACTATTTACTAAGTGGTTTATGAGTTCCTTTTTTCTGTTGAACACAAAAGAAGTAAATTTGAAATATGTTTAAAAAAACGTAATAATAATAAAAAACTTTTATAAAAATAACAAAAAACTATAAAGTCAGAATTCCGAGTTATACAGTCAGAATTGCGAGTTAGAAAGTCAGAATTCTGGTATAAAGTCAGAATTATGTTATAAAGTCGTAAGTGCGAGTTCTAAAGTCAAAATTCTGAGTTCTAAAGTCGCAATTCTAAGTTATAAAGTCAGAATTCTGTTGTAAAGTCAGAATACCGAGCTATAAAGTCAGAATTCTGAGTTATAAAGTCGGAATTCCGAGAAGTAAAGTCAGAATTCCGAGCTATAAAGTCAGAATTCTGAGTGATAAAGTCAGAATTCTGTTATAAAGTCGGAATTGCGAGTTCTAAGTCAAAATTCTGAGTTATAAAGTCGCAAATCCAAGTTATAAAGTCAGAATTGCGAGTTATAATATTTAGGGATATAATAGGTCCCCTTTAAATCATGGAACCCTTTTCCTGCCACTGAATAATAAAAAATAAATTATTTAATAAAATAAAAAAATTATAAAGTCAGAATTCCGAGTTATATATCTGACTCAAAATATCCCACAAATAATAATTTATAACTCTTTGAAACTGATCCTATTAGTCTTCAATCCAAATTGTGCCATTTTGGTGACTGACTCTTTAACTTAAAATGAGATTGTGCTCTTTTCAAAAGAGATGGAGCCACAAGTGCCTGTGTGTAAGCATAGTGGCAGATTAAAAACTCTAATGACAGACAGCTGCTTCTCACTCAGTGCAGTTTACGCTAATGAGGGTGAGATCATCACTAATGGGCGGGGCTTTCCCCCTTTAATGACATTCTCCCTCCATAAATGTCAATTAAATTGTTTCTGCACTCTGTTTTTATATTTGATTATAAAAAAATAAATAATTACCATCAGAAGATGACTATATTAATAATAGGTCCCCTTTAAAAGTAACTGCATCCTCACAATGCAAACATGTCTCACCTTGTTCAGCTCGAAACCTTTATCTTGTAAACCTGGATTTTGCTCCGTCTCTCTACAGTGAGAGACCTCTGCTAAAGTCTCTGGAACGGTGAGCTCAGACTGTGGTTTTGTGTCCTCCTGCGTCTGCATGCAGTATCTGCGCTTAACCTGCGTATGCTGCAGCTCATGCGCACCTGTGAAATGACTCCAGTTTTGCTGTTGATCTGGACACTGGATGGCTGTGTTTTGATGAAGCTGTTGATTTTGGTACTTATTCTGCTGATGCCACTGATTCTGCTGTTCTTCGGGCATGTGATGATGATGATGATGATGATGCTGGATCTGTGGGTATAGCTGTGCATGCTGGGTAAACGCTTGCTGTGGTGGATACTGTAAGTGCGGCTCAAATTTGGCATGTGTTTGTGGGTGTTTGTGAACGTGGCTGTGTTTGTGGTGTTGTTGTCTCTGATTATGTGTTTGCTGATGTTCGTTGTGAATCCACTGCTCCAGCTCCGGGATGGCCTGATGCTGCGGCTCTGGCTGGAAGTACTGGCGCAGAGGCTGATGGGAAAGCGAAGGAGCAGGTCTGATGTGATGAGAGCAGGGATACGCTGGTGGCTTCGTCTCCTTCAGGACTTTGCTGGAGTTTAGCAGGGCACCCTGAGAGACACAGTCAGTCCATTAGAAGCTGAATAATGGCAAGAATGCAATACTGTAAGAAATTAAAATAAGAAAAAATTATGGGGGGTTTTTGACTGCAAAGGAAGGGAATTTATGAACTTTTAATGGAGATTAAATAGATTTTGTTGAACAATTGGATGTTTAGTTAACAGTAAAAGTCTGTCATTGTTTAACTAAAATTATTCGAATAGTTTTCAGTAACTGATTTAAAGTCCTAGATTAATAATTTTATAATAATAATAATTACAATCCAAGAAAATTTAAAATATTGAATTTGTTAATAACAGACGAAAAAAATAAATGGAATAGATTAGAACTGACATAAAAATCAATTAAAGCTAATCTTGTGTTAATATAAATTATTTACTACTGATGAGGAGAATTTTTTTTACCAAAATCTAACTAAAACTATTAAAATAAAAACTAATAATATTGTATTATATTGTTAATATAATTCCTTATGTTAAAAAAATGAATAATTTATTATTAAACTAAATAATAAATTAAGTAATAACAAATAATAACAAATAAACTGAGAATAAATAATGCTATTACATATGTATAAATAATATAAACAACTATTATTTGAATTCAAAGAATATCGATTATACTGCTTGGTTTCATTTTTGCAGTATTGTTTTTTTGTATTATTTATTTTCCTCTTGCTAAAAAGAAATACTGCTTTGATTATTAACAAAAAGTAAAATTAACATAAAAACAAAAAATATTGATAATGTCAACTGCATTATAAAAGTACTAAGTGAAAACTATTAAAATAAGTGGTAACACTTTACAATAAGGTTCATTAGTTAATGTTAATGCATTTACGTTACGTTTTATTTACGTTTCATTAACGTTAGTTCATGAAAATACAGTTATTCATTGTTAAATAATTGTCAAATAATTTTACATAATTGAAAAATGACTTTGTAAATAACTGACAGAAAATAAGTGGAAGTGATAAAATAGATTAGAACTGACATAAAAATCCATTAAAGCTAAACTTAATATAATATAAACTATATACTACTGATGAGAACAAAATAAAAACACAGAACATTTAAAAAAATCTAACTAAAACTATTAAAATCAAAACTAATAACATTGTTAATCTAATATTTTATTTAAATAAAAATTAATATTTATTAAACTAAATAACAAATAAAATAATTATAATAAATAAACAGAATAAATACTATATATAGTTGAAGTCAGAATTATTAGCCCCCCTGAATTTTTAGCCCCCCTGTTTATTTTTTTTCCTTAATTTCTGTTTAACGGAGAGATTTTTTCAACACATTTCTAAACATAATAGTTTTAATAACTCATTTCTAATAACTGATTTATTTTATCTTTTCCATGATGACAGTAAATAATATTTGACTAGATATTTTTCAAGATACTTCTATACAGCTTAAAGTGACATTTAAATGCTTAACTAGGTTAATTAGGTTAACTAGACAGGTTAAGGTAATTAGGCAAGTTATTGTATAATGATGGTTTGTTCTGTAGACTATCGAAACGACTATTGTGTTAAAAACTGCTTTTAAAAATTAAGAACTGCTTTTATTCTAGCCAAAATAAAACAAATAAGACTTTCTCCAGAAGAAAAAATATTATTAGACATACTGTGACAATTCCCTTGCTCAGTTTAACATCATTTGGAAAATACTTTAAAAAAATCAAAGGGGGGCAAAAAATTCAGACTTCAACTGTATATGTATGTATGTATGTATGTATGTATGTATGTATGTATGTATGTATGTATGTGTATATATTTATAAATAAAAGTAAAACATAAAATAAGAAACATTTATAATGTACAAAATACATTATAAATGTACTAAAACAAAGACTATTCAATTAATTTTACATAATCGAAAAATTATGCAAATAATACAAAATCAGGTTTGTAAAGGAAGTGAAAGCAATTTAATGAATAGAAATTAAAATAAAATTAAAATAAATTAAAAATACTAAAAACTAAACATCACTAAAACAGTGATAAACTCTAAGCCCAAACAATATTTCTTAGCACAGTACTGTACTTCTCCTTTGATCAAGAACTTGACATTTAGTTCACCCACAATTTACTCACCCTTCTCTAATTTCGCACCTATTTAACTCTTTTCTTGAAAACAAAACAGCTTATTCTGAATAATGCTGGAAACCTCTGACCATTGACATCCATAGTAACTTTTTTCCTACTATGCATGTCAATGGATCCCAGCAACCAGCATTTTTCAAAATAACGTCCTTTTATCTTCAACAAAAGAAAGAATCCCATAAAGGATGAAGAATAAACGATGAGGTACTTTTCATTTTTGGGTAAACTGTCCCCTTTAAGGCATGTATGATTATCAACACAAACACTTAATACACGTTACTGAACATGCACACTTACACAGACATCACCTATAGACTCTATAAATGCAGGTTAACTATGTTTACATATAATAACTTAAACTGTTAAAAGCAATTAATTTTTAGCAATTAAATAAACTTATGGTAACTAATAACCTTAACCTTTCTGAATTTGGTTGTAATGCAGTAATGTGCACCTTTTGAAAGCTGCTATGAAACAATAATTGCTGTGAAAAGCGCTGTACAAATAAACTTGAATAAGTTGAATAATGCTGATCTCTTGCCTGTGCTATAGAAGGCAGAGTTGGAGATGTTGTGGGTGAGAACTGTTTCGGATGCTGCCAGCGGGACTCTCCTCCACTCGGCACAATGAGAGGGCTAAGCTGGGTTCTCTTCCGGGACGTTCCGAGAGTGACTCGAGGAGAACCAGAGACAGAGGAGGAGGAGCAGGACCCGGATCCTCCCACTCCACTGCTGAGGCTGCAGCGGCTGGCAGACGACTGGATGGACTGGTTGCTCAGTGAGGAGCTGCTGAGGGAGGAGCGCAGGGACTGGTTGCTGAGCGAGGACTGCAGGGACGAGTTGCTGAGGGACAGACGGGACGACACAGAGCTTAAGGAACTGGGCAGGGAGAGGCTGCTGAGACAGCTCTGGATGCTGGGATTGCTGAGCGAAGAAGACTGGAGCAGAGGGTTGCTTAAAGACGCCTGAAGAGGAGAAGACAGACCTGCACACAGCAAGCGGTGGAGGAACTGCAGTGATTTGTTAGATCTTTTCAATGCATTATTTTTTGGATTATACATTTTTTTTTACTTTTTTTATTAAACATAGTTTTATACTATTTAACTTAAAATAATGGGTGGCGGGGTGGCGCAGTGGCTAGCACTGCCGCCTCTCAGCAAGAATATCACTGGTTCAAGCCTCGGCTGGGTCAGTTGGCATTTCTGTGTGGAGTTTGCATGTTCTTCCCGTGTTGGCATGGGTTTCCACCAGGTGCTCCGGTTTTCCTCACAGTGCAAACACATGCACTATAGGTGAATTGAATAGGCTAAATTGGCCATAGTGTATGAGTGTGAATATGAGTGTATGAATGTTTCCCAGTGATGGGTTGCAGCTGGAAAGGCATCTGCTGCGTAAAACATATGCTGGATAAGTTAGCGGTTCATTCCGCTGTGGCGACCCCAGATTAATAAAGAGACTAAACCGAAAAGAAAATGAATGAATGAATGAGCTTAAAATAAATAAATAAATACTGGCCTTTACCTGTTTATAGACAATTTACATTATTACATCAGTGTAGTGCTTTCTTACTATTTCTTTATATTATATATACCATATACCAATAATAAAAATAAATAAATATTACACATATAACATATATAAATGAAAAAAGTATTTTATGATGGTCAAAGTTAACACTTAAGAATAGTATAAAACTGATATTACAAATGATATTATTAATAAATTTGTGTAAAAATGTTTTGATTATTTTAAATTAAACAAACATCTTTACATTTTTTACTTAAAATAAATGCTGGCCTGTACCTGTTTGTAGGCACTGTACACGTTAATACAATAAATTTAAAATTGGAAATCCAGTGCAGCGCTATCTTACTATTTCTCTACATTATATTTATATATCACATACCAATAATTATGAATAATTCTGAACTATAATTATTATATACCAATAAATTATTATTTTTATTATTATTATCATCAACAACAACAACAACAACAACAACAACTACAACAACAACAACAATAATAATAGTTATTATTTTTATTTTTATTATTATTATTATTATTATCATTATCATCAACAACAACAATAATAATAGTTATTATTTGTATTATTATTATCATCATCATCATCATCAACAATAATAGTTATCATTATCATCATCATCATCATCATCATCAACAACAACAATAATAATAGTTATTATTTTATTATTATTATTATTATTATTATCATAATCATCAACAACAACAACAATAATAATAAGTTATTATTATTATTATTATTATCATAAATAAATATTTACACAATTTATTCTCCTTTTTTATATTATTCTTAGTATTACGTTTAGTATTTATATGTTTTGTTTTTTATTTCTCTTTATTTTCTAGCTTTGATTAAAGAAATAAAAAAAGAAATAACACTTTACTTTTATTACTAAGCAACTAAATATGTAAAATACATTTTAAATGTAGAAATAAAGATAAGGTACTTTATGTCTGTCAAGGTTAAAACTTTACTTTTTACTGAAACTTAACTATTTACTAACATGAACTAATTATTAACAA
Source organism: Danio tinwini (assembly GCA_903798205.1). Classification (NCBI taxonomy): domain Eukaryota; kingdom Metazoa; phylum Chordata; class Actinopteri; order Cypriniformes; family Danionidae; genus Danio; species Danio tinwini. The sequence continues at coordinate 1,014,405 of CAIGQZ010004625.1, forward strand.
TACTTGTACAGCATTTATTAACCATAGGTAGGTTCCCACACGAAATCTGTGCGTGCAGAAATCCGCAGATTTTTAGCCCATCATTGAGTCTATGTATTTACTTGTGTAAATGTGTGTCAATTTATATTTATTCCGTTTTTTTTTTTATTTTCACTAATATTATTGTGATATAATAATAGTAATATGAAACCGTTTATATGATTTATTTACAATACAGTTTGTAAAGTAATATTAATTACTATAATAATAAACTTTTAGTAGATATATTATATGAGAGACTTGCTTTGTTTACCAAATAAGTGGATCTAAACTGGATTAGCATTGTAAATATTAAATAAAAAGTAAAAAAATTATTAGTTTTTATTTCATATATTAAGTTTTTCATTATGATACTCCTAAAATCATACCGCATAAATCAGCAGATTTGTTTTTACAAAATTCTCCACAGCAATAGCAAAAAATGTCTGCTGATTCTGTCTGGCCCTAACCATAGGTCAACATTTATGAATATGTTATTAACATACAAATACATACATTAGATAATTGACCAGGTGTTTACAAGAACTAAAAATGAAAAACTGTATTTCATTAACTAGCATTGACTAACATGAACAAATACTGTAATAAACGTATTGTTCATTGTCTGTTCATGTTAGTAAATACATTAAGGAATACTAGCTTATTGTAAAGTGTAAGCGATTATCCTTTAAACACAAAAATACAGCTGCTTTTATATTCTCGAAAGTAAAATACATTAGAATAAAGATTACAATTTCCAAAGAGTCCAAACACCTCAGCATTAATGCAAATGAAATGAATGGCAGCTCGTGAAACACACCTGGTAAGCTGAAGTCCGTCATGATGTCCGGGTGTGCAGAAGTGCTGTTCAGAGGATCTGCTCCGCTCTGAGGCTCAGACTCCTGTCCGGCAGGCAGTGGTGAAGGCAGATGAAGGCTGGAGAGATCTGGAAGAGAACCGCTTGTACTGAGAGCCGACGGGACGGGGAGAGAAGAGACCTGCTGATTGGCTGATGGGAAACTGTGGGAGAAACAGCAAAACACAGACTCATTATAGAAGAAAAATTAACAGCCTAAAGTCCCCATGCATTGGAAGCTGTGACTGTTTGTTTTTTCGTATTGTGACAGTAATAGAGAAAACAAAATATTAAATGAGAAAACAGTGGGTGTGGCTTGTTTTTTCTGCTGCAAGCTGATTGGATGTAGTAAAGTAGGCATTTCATTCAGAAAGATTAGGAAATGGGTTTGGGGAGAGTTATTACAACCTAACAGACACCTTCTGCTCATCATTTTTGTTTGCTGTGAACAGTTGGAGGGGTGGAGTTAAGTATGCTAGCCACGCCCAATACTGTGTTTAAAATTACATCAAAGTTTTCAAAGTGCACTGCGAAGGAAGCGCAATTGTAAACATGAAGATCGCTAAAACTGAACTGTAAAAATACTTTGAAAGCAAATTACACCTAAGAGAGATGACCTTAATGCTTTTTTTTTATAATTCCAACTTTGAATGTTAGAATGTTCTAAATGAATAGGGCATAGGGGGGATAAGTGGGAATAGAACACAGCCAGGAACTATGTATCTAACTACAGCTCCAGAGGTGTTTTAAGTGCTCAAGTTTGCGATGCAGTTTGTGAATGTTCGTTGAAGAGATGGATTTGGGAATCGGCAAATCAACAAACTATGTTTGTAACGACGGAACTTGCGACCTTAGTTAGCTAACGATGGTTTTGGGAAACACACCTTACACTGCAAACTCAGCTAATGTTTATGTTTATAATAATTTGTGCTGTCAAACAATTAATCACAATTAACAACATCCAAGATAAAAGTTTGTATTTACAAAATATATACATGTGCGCTGTGTATATTTATGCGTCCATGTATAAAAACACAGCCATACTATACATAAATATAAACATTTACAAAAGAAACAGTTTTAAATATATAAATATTTATACATATAAATATAAACAAACATTTTATACAATGTAGTCATGCATATTTATATATGCAGAAACATACACAGTATGCACAAATATATTTTGCAAATGTGAACTTTTATTTTGGATTTAGTTTGACAGCACTAATGATAATTGAATTTGAAGTTTGCAAAATAAAAAACATCTCATGTGTATTTTTATAACTATAAATCTGCGTCTCATTTCAGGTGTTGCTTCTGTCCCCTGGAGGTTGCATTTTCGGCTGCTCTTGCATTGATTGAGACAGCCATCAAGATTGAAATTAAATACAGCATGCTGTGTTTACCACCAAGGTGACCTGAGGTGCCAAAATATAATTAGGTAAACTGGTCCTGGGCTGAGTTGCTCAGACCAAAACATGACAAGACATTCTGACAGAGAACGCACATTTTCAAAGAAGAATAACTGACTTTAGCATTGTTTTTCAGATATCAGATGATCACTTAGCATGTTTTATACATATCAGCAAACAAAACATGGTATTTTTATGATTTAGAAGAGGCAAAAACGTACATACAGCAGCGATAATGATGAAGACTGAACAAGAACTTACTGAACAACAGGCGCTTCACATCCTGAAGAAGCCACGGAGGATAACTGCAAGTAAAGATTATTATGAAATCATTTTGATAAAGATTATTATGAAACAGTACATCATTCTGATATCAACAAGCCAGTAGACAAACCTTCTTGAATTTAGGAGATTGTGTTTCCTCCTGGATATTTTCTTCAATCAGTGGAGCAGGATGTGCAAAACCTAAAAGAAGTGTAATTGTTTTATTAATTCTGTCTTACAAAATATATTGTAAAACAGAAATATCAATAATAAATATTTTTGCTGATTTACATAAATTAATTTCTACAGTATTCTACAATATTACACTCTAAAATCTTAATGGAAATTCACATATTTCAAATCTGGTTTTTAAAAATGTTTTGCATTACGTTAGGATAGAAACAGAAATAAACTCACCACAGTGTCTGGTTTGGGGATTTAGGGTTTGTGCAGATTTCGGGTGGCCATGCAGTTGGGTGTTTCGCACACTGGTGTGGAGGGCCGAGTCCGAGTTGGTTCTGAGAAAAATCAACAGTTATACAGTTATAAACAGTCTGATCTGGGACTCTTCCAGAGGGAGAATGAGAATCCCAAATGAATATGTTGGTAAGCATTTAAATTTAGTTGTTTTTACCTCTTATATGCTCATTGTGTTATTAGTTTGTGATTCTTTTAATCTTCTTGTTTATGTAAAAGTAGGGCAGCATGATATTGAAAAAATCTGACAATGCCATATTAAGTTTTTCTGCAAAATATATTTCTATATGAATACACTTCCACCAGATGGCTTTAATAGCTGTTTGAAAAGAAATCATTAATTAAGTTTGATTGAGTATTTTTAAGGGTGTGAATCATGTATAAAAAAATAAACAAATTGCAAGCAATACAGCAATGAAAAACGGTAAATAAACGATGATTAATGGTTTTACGGAGAGTCAAACAGAATTGAGGTATAAAAATTGAATAATGAAATGTACAATAACACTGTATAGTCTTCATTGTATTAATTCAGTAAAATAATTCCTCATTAATGTTACAAACGTATTTTTCTGTGCCCGAATGCTTTAAACTCTATTGAAACGCCTTCTCAATTGCTGATCAACTACACTACCTGGCAAAAGGTCTTGTCGTCGACCCCAGTTGTAAGAGCACACATAAGAACTTGACTTCTAGATGATTATTTGGAAAAGTGGCAGAAGGTAGATTTTTCAGATCTGTTGAACTGCATCCCAATCATCACAAATACTGCAGAAGACCTATTGGAGCCCACATCAACCCAAGAATCTCACAGAAATCAGTTTGATGAAGGAAAAATTATGGTTCGAGGTTACATTCTGTATGGGGGCGTGCGAGAGATCTGCAGAGTGGATGGCAACATCAACAGCCTGAGCTACTGTATCAAGACATTTGTGCTGCTCATTACACTACAAACCACAGGAGAGGGCAAACTTTTCAGCAGGATAGTGCTCCTTCTCATAATTTTGAGCATGTCTGGGGTAAGATGGAGGAGGCACTGAAGATGAATCCAAAGAATATTAATGAACTGGGAGTCCTGCAAGAACGCTTTCTGTGCCATTCCAGATGACTTTATTAAGTTATTTGAGTCATTGCAGAGATGTATGGATGCAGTCCTCCAAGCTCATGGGAGTCACACACAATATTAATTCATTTTCCACTGCAGCATGACTTTATATTTTATACTGTACATTAGGCATGGGACGATAACCGTTTTCAAGGTATACCGTGGATGGAAAAGTCAAGGTTTTAAAACCGCCAACATTTTCTGTAATACTGTACCTAAGGTATGCGTACAATTTTTTATTTACATTTTTTGTTAGTTTTTTAGGACAACAATATCTTCTGCAAAAAAATCTAAAGATGCATGTTTACTGCTCCAAAATATTATAAATCTTTAAAAAAAACTAAATATATTGTTTTCAAACGTTTTTTTTTTATTATTCAGACATTTAAAAAGAATATATTTTAGAGCAGTAATCACAATACCGTAAACCGTGATATTTTTATCCAAGGTTATCATACCGTCAGAATCTTATACCGGCACATGCCTACTGTACATTATTTCTGTTAAGTGACAAGACTTTTGTCTAAACAAAGTCAGACCTTACTGTCCTTACCTCACTTATTTGTTGTTCCTAAAACTTGGATAGGCTACAAGACTTTTGTCAGGTAGTGTATAATCCCAACTCAACATACAGTACATATTGGGATATTGATGCTAAAAGGATATATTGTGCAGCCCTAAAGCACTTTGATTACCATCAGCTATAAAATGTGCTATATAAATAAACTTGCGCTGCAAATTTCTGAGATCAATGGAAGCCACTAAAAAACATTGTACATGCACTTAAGCTGATCTTGATATAAACACAAAAGGGTTGCGCTTACCTGTTTAAAGCAGTCAGAGGAAGACGGACCATCTGGCTCTTCTCAGTGGCAGAGCAACTGGACCAATTTCTGGATGCACACAAGCAGCATTTAATCAACGTACTGGCAAGAACAAAAGCTCAGGATGTTTATCTATCCATCTGATGGCGACTTCGGTGTGAAAATTAAAACCATGTAAATGTTTTATCAGCTGGATGTCATGATTGTGGCTGATTCAAGCACACTTTATTTATAGTCTTACCTTCTCCAGGCTGGAGCTCGAGGAGGAGAGAGGTGTGAAGAGAGATATGGAGCACTATCAAACTGTAAACATTACGTTAAGGCTTCAAATAAAAAAAATAATTAATTAATTAATTAATTAATTAATTAATACAAATTCTTCCCAGAGCTTTTAAACAATCCAGTTTTTACGAGATCCTCAATTGTTCAATGGGGTATATGCTCACAGACTTTTAATTTCAGTCCGCCAGCCCCAGGACTTCCGCTTAATTGTCATCACATACAAAACTGCTGCATTTAAGATCTGATTCCGTTAAAAAACATCGATCTTCACTGCCTGGCTGAGATACGATAACAACGGCAAAGCTGTAAAAGGAACCTCATGAAAAGTTGCAACGGAAGTTCATTATTGGCTGTAAAACTCTTGCTGTTCATATAGCCCATTTACTCTACTGGAGTATTTTAAAAAAATTATAATTACAGTATATGTGCATATTATTAATTATTATTACTATTATTATTATATAAAACAGCAAAAATACAGTAAAATGACAGTTTCTGATATGTTTTTAAAATTTTTTAATAGTGGATACATGTCTCCTGTAAGGCCTGTTGAGAGGACTGGGCAGGACGTCTCTGTATTCCTCATCAGCCTCCAGAAGCTGCTGGGTGAGGCAACTTGGGTACTGAAAACAGCAGAGTTTTTTTTAAATAAAATTTTGGTTAATTTCTTTAAAGCAAAAAATCATTAATTTAATAAAATCCCCAGATGGAAAACCCATCCTCAATTCATTTTCTGCATTATCTAATGAGGAGAGATACAATATTTTCCAGTAATTAAAGGTGCTGCAAATTATATTTAAAAAAGCTACTTACAATAATATATAATGTGTTTAACAAATAACACGATTTAGATGTAAATTTTAAAACAACTTTGCGTACTTTACATGTTTACATACACTTTTTTAGAGTGTTATTATTATATCTAACTTTAAATAGCAATTCAATTATTTGGGCTTTGACATTAATTGAAATATTACAATAATGTGCAAGTATAAATATATACATGCATTATTATTTTTTTATCTTTAAAATGTTTTAAATAAATATGGCCCACAATTAGTGCTGTAATTCACTGTTTAATAAAAAAAAGCTAATATAGAACCAAAGAAGAACTGCGCCAATTACCATTATACCCCTGTTAAAGGGATAGTTCACCCAAAGTTTAAATTCTGTCATTATTCACTAAACCTTTACTTTTACCTCTTGTAAACACAACAAACATTACACATTTTGAAGAAAGCTGAAAACCTGCAACCATTGATTTCCATAGTATTTGTTTATCCTACTACAGAAGTCAATGGTTACTGGTTTTCAGCTTTCTTCAAAATATCTTCTTTTGTGTTCAACAGAAGAAAGAAACTGGTTTCGAACCACTTGAAGGACAGGAAATTATAAATACATTTTACAATGTTAACTCAAAATGTTGTCATCATTTGCTCATTCCTCCACTTGTTTCAAACTGGTTTTCATTTCTTTCTTTTATTGAAGACAAAGAAACATATACTGCAGAATAAAACAACCATTGACTTCCATAGGATTTTTGTGTCAACCATGGATTTCAATGGCGGCTTTTTATCTTCAGAACACCTTCAGAAGAAACTCATAAAAGTTTTGAACCACTTGAGCATGAGAAAATTGTGAGGAAATGTATATTTTTTGTGGGAAATATCCCTTTAATAAGTAAATAAAAAAATCAACATCCCACACCTGTGTCTCTGTGGAGCATCTTGACATCTGATTGACGTTTGGTAGTGATCCTCCATAATATGGCACCGGGTCTCTAGTTTGCCGAACTCTCTCAGCTTCAACCTGTGGAGAGAATAAATGGCCATCAGTCAGATTAACAGCGATGGTTAAACACAAACCTCATCCTCATTCACTCACAGCCTACTCTACCCTCAGGGGAACAAACGCCTGTTGCATCATCATTTAACCAGAAACCGTACCTGAGATTTACAGATCCCTCTGCTTCAGCCTGCAATGGCGATGTAAAACAGACCCGCGATGAGTGACAGACTAAGTGCTATTTTTATGTACGTACATAATCCATGTGAAGCTGCTGAATCACAATCCATATACAGTTTGTAAAATACTTAACTTATTTATCTGTGACTAGCTTTTGATAGGTCTAGAAAACTACTGTATTTAACCCTTTTTTATTATTATTTATATTAAGGTATGGTTCAGCCAATAAAGAACATTTGCTGTAGATTCACCCCAAGCCATCCAAGATACAGATAACTTTGTTCATCAGTAGAACATTAAAGAAGAATTTTAGCTGAAACTGTGATTATTGTTGATTTATACTATGCAAGTTAACCGTACTTTGCATTTTGAGAGTCACAAAACATAAACATGCAAAAATAAAATAAATGATCAGCCTGTGCATAAAACTGAACTCCATTTACAACATTATTATAATTACCGGCGGTTGTAAACCTGCTCATAACCATTTGCACTGGATTAAAGGTAATAAGGTTAAGTTTCTTGCACTGACTAATCATAAGATCTCAATGTATTGTCAGAGTATTCATTTAGTTTTTTTTTATATGTATGTTTTTTCTTCTTCTTTGACCTTAAAAATACTGGCACTGCTGTTGGAGGAGGCACTGAAGATAAATCCAAAGATTATTAATGAACTGGGAGTCCTGCAAGAACGCTTTCTTTGCCATTCCAGATGACTTTATTAAGTTATTTGAGTCATTGCAGAGATGTATGGATGCAGTCCTCCAAGCTCATGGGAGTCACACACAATATTCATTCGTTTTCCACTGCAGCATGACTTTATATTCTATACTGTACATTAGGCATGGGACGATAACCGTTTTCAAGGTATACCGTGGATGGAAAAGTCAAGGTTTTAAAACCGCCAACATTTTCTATTTGCATTAAAGGAACCACCAAAGTTTTAAATACAAATCGTTTTTAATCTTCTACTGAAGAAAAATAAAACGTCACCTACATCTTAGATGGCCTGAGCGTGAGAAAATAATCTGTTGTTATGCATCCGTCTCACATAAGTCACATAACACATAATAAGTAAACACACCGAGACACTGAGACACTTTTAAAAAGTAACTGATTGATTCGCATTAGACTTTTTTTTAGAGCTCAAAGTAGTGTCACTTTAAAAAGAACCAAATCAAAATAAATAATAATAATAATAATAATAATAATAATAATAATAATAATAATGAGAAGAAGAAGAAGAAGAAGATATCTTTTACTAAATATGAATTTGTGGATTATCTTATCTTTATCTACATTTGTCTGATTATGAATTACTTTAAACTTTCAGTTGGATCTTAAATCTATCTTTGTTTATTTTTATTTTTATTAAAATAACAGGCAATTACAATCAAAATACAGCAGATTAGAGTATAGTACAAACAATACAGATAATACTTTTTTGCAACAAGAAAAATATGACAATTTTAAAGATGTATAACAAAGAGAAAGACAGTGAGAAATAAAAAGAATCAACAAAATTTTTTATTTAAATTTTAAAGTATTTTAAAAGAGAGAAAGGGCACGTGAAAAACAATAATGCAATAATAATAAAATAAAGCAAATTTTAGACGTTTTAACTGCTTTTTTGTTATTTAAAGGCCATCTTTGTAGTTTTATTTTTTTAACTTAAGCAGTTAAAACTTCAGTTTACCGCAGTTTGGAAAAGTCAAGGTTTTATTACCGCTAAAATGTTCTGTTATACTGTTTTTTAATGTATTTTTTATTTATCGTAAAGAAATCTGTGTTTTTGAAACTAATGAAGCGAGCAGAAGTCAATGATTTATTTTAACTATTTAGCCTAACATGTTTACTGTTCCAAAATATTATAATATTATAATAAAAAATATTATAATTTATAATTTTTAATTTTGTTTTACCTAGACATTAAAAAATTACTTATTTTAGAGCAGTAATCACAATACCGTAATACCGTAGTATTTTTATTCCAGGTTATCATACCGTCAGAAAATTATACCAGCCGATTCCTACTAACGTTACTTAGTAATATTTTAGAACATTAATACTTGTGTAAATAAATACGTTTAAAAAGGGGGTGATACAAGTTACTCTACTCTTCCCCTTTTTTATTATAAACCTTTTTTCCTTCTTGGTTGAATGTTTCTGTAACATCGCTTCCTAAGAAAAGTCAATAGCAGTATCTAAAACTGACCGGTTGTCACAAATCAATACACTAACAAGGCAAACAACAATATTCGGAAGTTTAAACAGTCCTTTCAGCTTCGAAAATATTACAAAACATTAACCCTGGTAAAAATATCTGTCAACTGGGGTAAATGTGACATGTTCTGTATTGAGCTGGACTCACCCTGATGGAAGTAATGTCCATCATAACCTCTCGAAAAGCTGCGGTTTCTTCAGCCTGTCGCTGGTTGTGCAGGGCGATTTTCTCGCTGAATTTGCGCGGATTGCAGCTTCCAGGCGGCGGTCCGGCTCCGGGCCCCTGTCCGTGTGCTATTTCCCCGAGGCCAGCGCCTGACAAATGCATTATTCCGTCAAACGAGAAAAACTAAAGCTGGCTGACACGGCCAGAGTTCGGTAAGTGACCCAAGAAAGCAAGACTTTTGACAACGACAAGAGGTGCATTGTGGGTAATGGAGTCCCGAAGGCTGTAATAAACACCGTTGCCAAGCTCATTCGTTATCTGTGCAGCGCACACGCCCAGCTACTGTCGAGAAGAGAAAAAAACAACACGGGTATCTTGGGAAACGTAGTTTGTGCTAATTTAACGACGGTTGTGACAGAAAAATGATATTAAAACCTTGTTATACAGCTGAAATAATTGAAATGTTTTGTTAAATATGCTAATAAAAATATGTCGGACATATTACTTCAGTTTGTTCATTCAACAGGTGGATTCACAATATAATATATAAATAAATGAGTAAATAAATCTATAAATTCTTGCATAAATGGAAAAAAAATATGCAAATACATAAACAAATAATATATATATATATATAATCCACAAATTTCTGCATAAATAAATATACAAATAATTAATAGTGTGGGCAGGTAAATAATTAAATAAATTACACAAATATTGGGGAAATAAAAAAAATGCTAAACTTATTAACATAGTTGCATATTTACTTTTTCTCAGCTCAACATGCTGATGAGAGGGTGTCTGTCAATCAAATTTTGTTGATCGATAGAAAAAAATTAGAATTAGATTTTTTGACTGGCTTCTGGTGATTGACAAATCCACAAATTCCTGCATAAATAAATATATAAGTAATTAATAGTGCAGGCAGGTAAATAATTAAATAAATTACACGAATGTTCAGGGATTAAGAAAATGCTAATCCCCCCAACACCCCAAGCCCAAGTAAATAAATCTATAATTTCCTGCATAATTAAAATAAAATAATAAATAAATATGCAAATAAATGTATGTTAAAAAAACTCTACAAATTCTTGCATAAATAAATATATGAATAAATAATAGGGCAGGTATGTAAATAATTAAATAAATTGTTTTATTTATTATTTTATTTATGTCGAAATTTGTGGATTTTTAAAATACATTTATTTATTTACATATTTATTTATTTATTATTTTATTTTTGCAGGAATTTGTGGATTTTATATATACATTTATTTATTTTCATGTTTATTTATTTATTATTTTATTCATGCAGGAATTTGCGGATTTTTTATATATATTTATTTATTTATTTATTTTCATATTTATTTATTTATTTGCATATTTATTTATTTATTGTTTTATTTATTCAGGAAATTGTGGATTTTTAAATACATTTATTTATTTGAATATTTATTATTTATGTATTATTTTATTTATGTAGGAGTTTGTGGGTTTTGTATATACATTTAATTACCAAGGAAAACCAAGGAGCTGGTGGTGGATTTCAGGAGAGAGAAGAATGAACACACTCCCATAACCATCAACGGGACACCAGTGGAGAGAGTCAGCACTTTCAAGTTTCTTGGAGTACACATCGCTGAGGATCTGACATGGACTGCTCACACAGATGCAGTGTTAAGGAAGGCACAACAACGCCTCTTCTTCATCAGGCGCCTCAGGAGGTTTGGAATGAGCCCCCACATCCTCCGCTCGTTCTACACCTGCACTGTGGAGAGCATCCTCACTGGCTGCATCACCACCTGGTACGGGAACAGCACCAGCAGCAATCGCAAAGGCCTACATAGGATTGTGCGAACTGCTGGACGTGTAGTAGGAGGTGAGCTTCCCTCCCTCCAGGACATCTACACCAGGAGGTGCATGAGGAAAGCCAAGAGAATCATCAGCGACTCCAGCCACCCAAGCCATAGACTTTTCTCTCTGCTACCCTCAGGCAGACGGTTCCGCAGCATTCGGTCACGCACCAGCCGACTGAAGGAAAGTTTCTTCCCTCAGACTATCAGGCTGATGAACACTTAACACACCCCACACAAACTCTCCCATACCCCACACTGCACACCATAAAGATGTAGCATGCACTGCACTTTAACCAATCCATACTTAAACAATACTGCCTACAACTATGTGTACACCTATCCATCGTACGCATCACTGTCACATTGCCAAATTTACACTGTTTTGTTTCTTTCTTGTGAGTATGTTGTTGTATTTTGCACTGTCTGTATTTTACACTGTCGTTGTATTTGCACTGTCTGTATTTTGCACTGTCTGTATTTTGCACTGTTGTTGTATTTGCACTGTCTGTTTTTTTTTTTTTTTTTTTTTTTTTGCACTGTTGTTGTATTTGCACTATCTGTATTTTCCACTGTCTGGAGCCAGCACCTAAGCTTTTCACTCATCATAGCACACGTGCTGCTGATGATGTGACAATAAAAGTGATTTGATTTGATTTGATTTAATAAATTATTGATTTGTATTATTTTATTTATGCATGAATTTGTGGGTTCATTTACTCATTTATTTATATACTTGCATCTTTATTTATTTTTTGTTTTAGCAGGTTTCGTTTAGCAGAAATCTGTTATCTAGTTTTGGTAAATAATCGTGGCTAAGACTAATACTTGTTAGTATTATTTGTTAATCCGTTTGATTTACACCATGGCCATGGAAGATAAATCAGATATACATTTTTACTTTCTATATCAAATACATAAACACAAACTTTTTCATGTTCTTAAAGGACTACAAAAAGATTCTTTATAAAACTACAATTCCCATGTAACGTCATCAAGCGACGTCTCTTTGAAAGCCTGTAGATTTACTTCCGTTGCTCTGAAGCGGTTGTTGAACAACAGAAAATGTCTGAAACAAACATGGAGGAGAAAGTAGATCAAGCTACAAACAGTAGAACTATTTCTCTGCCTATCTCCAGGGTGCGATTAATCATGAAAAGTTCTCCCGATGTGTCCTGTATAAACCAAGACGCTCTTTTCTTGACGACAAAAGCAACGGTAATTTGACGCGTTATCAATCAATGGATAGTTGCCAGCTTATTATCAGCCTCATTCAGTTAAAAAATTGCGTTTTATGTTTTGCTTTTGGGTACTGTGAACATTTGTAACATTGGGTTGTTTTAGTTTAAAGCCAGACACTGCAGGTGAATAATGTTAAGCTTAAAAAAATAAACATTCAAAAGTTATAACCAAACGTCACCAGCTGATTCACAACAGTAAGAATTTAAGACATTTTGTTTTTCTGTTGCGAGGTTTGTAGAGATGTTTACATATGCAAAAGTGTCATTAATTAGTTAAATATACGTCAGTTTATATACATTTCTGTCACAAAAGTCACTCAAAATTATTATTTACTTTTATTGAGGTAAAGTTGGTTTATGTTCACACATTCAGACTTTCTCTTTGATGATATAATTTCAGAAAAGTATTCTTAATAGTGAAATCATATTAGCAGCCAACAGCTATCAAAGTACATTGTTCAGTAAAGTAAGTAGTGCTCATGTTGTTTTGAAGTCTTATTTACATGTGATTTCAGTTTAAATATTCAAAGTACCATGGTAAACAATATAAGGAGCGCGTCACAAGTTGACGCTGAACGAATGTGCGAATATAAAACCAACTTTACCTCAATTTTAACTTTGTGGACACAAAGTTTTTTACTGAGGGGATTTTGGGGAATCCGTTTTAGCCCTGCGTAATTCAGAAAAATGAAGAATATTAATTAATTTTTGTAGAATGTACTATTATGGTTGTATGCCTCTGCATCAACATTCACAATACAGATAAAAATACAACTTTAAGGATCAAAAAAAAAGAAACTTGGGCTTTTAGATTGACACAAGTCGACAAATGCCACAAAAGAAAAACCTAGAGGTGTATTTTGTATGTTTTCTTTACAATATGCTTTACGGAAAGCCAAAATCTCAAAATTGACAGGTATATAAAAGAGTGTTTTTGCATGTGTGTGCGCGTGTGTGTGTGTATTAGGGCTGCATAATATTGGGAAAAAAACTGACATTGCGATATTTAGTTTTTCTGCGATACATATTGCGATGATGTTAAAACTTCATAAAATGACTATTTGGAAAGAATTCATCATTTTACATTGATTGGGATGATTTTTTTACTGCATAAAATGTACAAAATGATACAAAAATATTTTTATATACACAAAATTAAGTAAATTAAAGCACAGATAAAAACAATCAGTGGTGTAAAGTAACAAATTACAAATACCTAATTTACTGTAATTGAGTAGTTTTTCTCAGAACTTGTAATTTACTAAGTAGTTTTAAAGATGTGTACTTTTACTTTCCCTTGAGTACATTTTTAGTGCAGTAATGATACTTTTACTACACTGCTTTCCTTCAATCTGCAGTCACTACTTTATTTTTTCTTGTCTATGGGGATTGGCTAAAGTAAAAAAAAAAAAAAAGTCCTGTGTTTCCTGTCAAATGGTATTACAAATGACATGGACGCTTCATAAATGCAGCTAACCATTTGGCAGCATTAAAAGTGTCCAAGAAGATGTTCAAGATCACACACAGTGACCCAGAGACTGTTTAGACTGCATATCACTAATGAGAAGATGGCAGATGTCTATTGAATGATGACTGAAATGGCCTTAAATAATAACTAAATGCACAACAGAATGTTACGTTTACACACACAAATTGCATGTAAATACATCAGACTTTCACAGTGTAATACTCACTAATCTTGAGTACTTTTGAAAGGTCTACTTTTTACTCCTACTTTGAGTAATATTTATAACAGATACTTTTACTCTACTCGCACTACATTTTTAAGCAAGTAATGGCACTTTTACCTAAGTATGATTTTTCCATACTATTTCCACCACTGAAAACAATAGAGCAAATATCAAAGTTAAATAAACATCACCTTATGGTTTTCGGAGGAGTCTAATAGTTTTGAGGTACAGAAATTCAATAATTAAATGAAAAATAGCACTCTATAGTATATTTAGTGTACTCATATAGCACTTTGTTATATAAATAATTAAACACAATCCATCTTTGTTAAAGTGGCAAACTTTATAATGTCTTGTACAAATGGTTTCAATTAATTGGAAACTGCATATTCCCACATTGCGATATCGATACTAAATGAGCAATATCACACAAGTAGCAGTGCGATATAGTTAAGTATAGGCACTGGTGGGAGGAGCGTGTTGGCTCGAGGCCGCAGGCCGAGTGCCTTAGTCTCCCACCAGTGACGATATACAGCCATATCGCACTGCTACTCATGATATTGTGTTTATACAACAGTCCGAAGGCATAATCATGTTTATAAAAAAGAAAATCAAACACGGAGAGTCTAAAAATCCTTTTGTAAGAGGAACTACTTTCTTCCGCCATTCATTTACATCTGCAGCTGACGTCAGAACAGCAGAGCTGTTATTTGAATGATTCTCTAGCGTAATGTCTAAAGCGATGACAAAAAAAACTGGTGATTTTGCTCACATTTTGGGATTTTAAGGCTGAACTGCATGAAATGCCATCAGTCTACAGACATTTCCCAGTATTTATCTGTTTCAATTAGGAGATCACAATATTACTATGGTATAAATACAGCACTACAACATACAAAAGAGAGAGATCGACTTAGAAAGTCATTTACCTGTTACCTAATAATGATTTGATCAGCTGTAGTTTGAAAATATGCTGTTTTTCTCTTACTGTGCGTTCACACCGAAGGTGGTAAGAGCGTCAAAGGTTGCTCTGGCAGCCCTGGCGACAACGCTGTCTGCCTTCATAGCTCTGGCGGCGAGTGTGTCAAAATTCGCTACACTGATCTCGTATTTAAAGGGGCCATTGCAGCATATCATATCAGTTACATTCTCGCATAAAACATGCTTTTTATCAAATTCATTTAACAATGAAAGATCGAGTTGCATGTGGTGTGGCTTTGCTCCACTTAATTATCCAATGTGTCCATATGTATGTCTGAAATATCATGAAGCAGCAATACTATTTTGTATTGTCGCATGAGATTCACGCTTTTTTAAAGAAGAAAAAAAATATAACAATAATGCACATCAGTAACTCACCAGTAATTTTTAAATAAATGTTTCTGTAAGAAAACATTGCAGGTAATTAGAAATCCGGGGACCACAATAATCAAACCCTTGGGAACAACTGTGGTCGGAACCAATTTTCACAGTGATTGTGTTCTCTTGACTCCTCCCAAGAGGTGGAGAGGTACATTCTGATTGGTTGCCGCCGAACTGCATCATAGCTCATTACTATAAAGTTTACTTGATTTCAACTCTCCTCGACGCCCACATCGGCGAAGATTGCTGCTCCTCGCCGTTGGCTTCTATTGAAAATAAATGACTTCCGGCTACTTTGACGCTCTCGCTGCTTATTATAAGTCTCTGTCGCCATCTTGTGGATAAACATCATCAACCATCTTGGTTCAAAGAAAATTCTAAATTATAAATATGTAAAAATTGACACTATCCTTATGAATAAACTGCATAGGTGCAATCTAAACAACTACATTCTCACCTAAAAATGCCTCAAAATACATTATGTTGTCCTACAGCAGCAATATTTATCAAACCATAGAGTGTCCTCTGCTTGTTGCTGTATGTTGGCGAAGTAATACACAAGGGGGAAGAGGCTGGGCGAGTGCTGTTAGTTGCAGAATATCTCACACGGCTATCAGCTAATCAGATTCAAGAACCTAACAGAACTGTTGTATAAAAAGATAGATTGTGCAGCCCTAGTATGTGTATATATATCCAAAAATTATTTTTTTTTATTAAAAATACTTCGGAGCACCAGAGAATGACTTTGACTGTAGATTTATTTGCATATTAATGACTAGTTTATATCTTTTAAGATCTTAATTACCTTGTAAGACTTATTTACACGTGGCATGCAAGTCTTATTTGTTTGGATAAAATATTTAATAATGAAATATGCATTGCATTATTTTCCACATTTAAATTGCTCCGATTAAATTACAATTAAAGGAGTTTTCCGGTCAAAACCGCATAGATTACAAGAACAATTCTGACACTGTATATTTGTATATCATTAACTGAAGTTTACATTAACTATAACCTGAGATCTTCATTTCCTCCTAGGAGCTTTTTGTCCAGCACTTGGCTCTATCCTCGTATGAAAATGGACCCAGTAAGGACACAAACACCCTGTCATACAGTGATCTGGCCGATACGGTAGAGGAGATGGAAACCTTTCAGTTTTTAACTGGTGAGTCT
Source organism: Danio tinwini (assembly GCA_903798205.1). Lineage (NCBI taxonomy): Eukaryota > Metazoa > Chordata > Actinopteri > Cypriniformes > Danionidae > Danio > Danio tinwini. The sequence goes on from CAIGQZ010004625.1 coordinate 1,031,323, forward strand.
CTAATGACAAACACCATTCGATCCAAGTCAAACCGCAGTATAAACAGTTTGCTCTCTTGTATTTTTAGACATCCTTCCTAAGAAAATCTTGGCCAGCGATTATCTCAAGACGCTGGAAGAAATGGAAAAAGAGGATGACAACCTGTAGTGATGTAAAGCAAGTCAGAGGAAATCACCGCTAACTAGTCCTTATCCACTTCCCTGCAAAAAATTACACAACGCTGTCTTACAAATCAGGACATTTCACCCAAAGAATTGTACTTTTACACCTCTTGGTTTGGAGAGGTTATGTACACGTTTTACTTTATGTAGTCTCTGTGTTGTTTTAACATCCACTTACACTATGCTGAGTCTAAATAGACGTTAACCACGGAGTACTGGAAATCAGAATCATTTGTGTTTATTACTGCTCGACACCATGATTCCTGTGTGTATAGAAAAGATCTTTTCATTCCTGCCAGTTCATTGAATGTGAAATCAGAGCTTGCTCCTAAATGCATTTCTCAGGTTTTCGGTTGTGTTTTGCAGATGTTTGATTGAATTTTTAACCACTTGACTGCTGAGGATGATAACACGGCATTTGATTGATGAGTGTGAGATTTATATAGTGTACTGTGTATAGTTAAAAAAAATGCTTGAACAGTTTGAGTTTGTATTTGAATAAATAGGTTTGTTGATTATTTTGTGTTCACAGTAATTTGGTTTCTCATTTGGCAGTCGGTCAGACACTGACTGGCTTGCTGAATTTTTTAATTCAACGGTATTTCAAAGGTATTTTCAGGGTTCTTACACCTTTTCCAACTTCAAATTCCAGCACTTTTCAAGCACTTTCAAGGTGAATTTTTATGCTTTTCCAGCACCTACCAACCACGGTAAATTACGTTTATATATGCTGGATGTACATTTTATTACATTGTTGAATACTTTGGAGCATAGATTTATTGCAATAGTTCACCCAAAAATGGCACGATTGTGTTTGGGTGTAGCACCAAACTTTCATGACCAGTCGCTCATGATATTTCATGTACACTGCTATTCAAATAACAGATTAAATCCTTATTCATTCATTTTCTTTTCGGCTTCATCCCTTTATTAAACTGGGTTCACCACAGTAGAATGAACTGCCAACTTATCCAACATATGTTTCACACAGCGGATGCCCTATCCAGCTGCAACCCATCTCTGGGAAACACCCATACACACTCATACACGACGGACAATTTAGCCAATTCACCTGTACAGCATGTCTTTGGAGCTTGGATTGGGGAGGAAACCCATGCAAATGTGGGGAGAACATGCAAACTCCACACAGAAGTGCCAACTGACGCAGCCGAGGCTCGAACCAGCGACCTTCTTGCTACCTACTGCGCCACTGCATTGCCTAATTCCTTGAGTGCGAGAATATTCTTGCTGCAAATTAATGAACTGTTCCAAGGTCAACTTTTTTGAAAATCAGTCACTAAATATAGAACCCATAAGCTTTCATCAATATTACTTTTTATTGTTGTCAATTTTACTTTAGGACTAAGGTACTGTTATAACTGTATGCAAATGTCCCACCTGTCAAGTTAAGGGGTTAAACTATTCCTGAGCGATGTGTTTGGCAATTTTAGGTGCAAATATGCATTCTAAGTGAATGTCTCCCGAATACGTGCATTCTGTGAACATTTTGCAATGAAAACTGATCACACGATAACAATTTTATGCACTTGCACAAATGTCCCCAAATATATTTTGAGATCGCATAAATAAAATTTCGGGTGCATATGCAATCAAAACAGTCGCAATTTCGAGTGCTGCAATTTCAAATTTAAGCAGGTTCAAGCACTTTGTCCAAAATCCAAGCACATTCCTAACCTTGAAAACATTATATTAAAAATCACGATTTCCAGCACCCGTGCGAACTCTGTGTTTTCTTTATCACATACAATTTTAGGCAAATTCAGCATAATAAGATTGAATCTTTTCTATTATTAGATTTATGCTGGAGGTAAAAAAAAAAAAAAAAACATTTTAAAATAATGCCAGAACCTACAGTTTCTTCAGCAGGGGAAAAAATGCTTTAAAGATAATCAACTTTTTGATGGGGAGACCCTAATATCCTTTTCTCAAGATTTGAGAACAGCTTTACATTGGTCTAATGATTTCTTTAGATATTTACAACTGCGACACTATATCATAAACCATAAACAATGGGATATAATTAAGTGAAGTTTATTTATAAACTAATTTCGAGAGGATCACGTGATTATGATTGAACACGGCTGGTCATGCATTAACCATGTATGACCAACCAATTAGACGATTTCTAACCCACTATAAAGAGCCAGGGTTTCTTACTACAGTCATCTTCGTTTGAAGAATCCCCCCTTCCACCCCTACTCCTCCTCTTTTCCTTCATAGGGCGGCACGGTGGCCCAGTGACTAGCACCGCGGCCTCACAGCAAGAACGTCACCGGTTTAAGTCCTTTAACAGACTGGCTGTCGTTTCTGTGTGAAGTTAGCATGTTCTTCCCGTGCTTGCGTTGGTTTCCCCCGGGTTCTCCGGTTTCCTCCCCAGTCCAAAAACATGCACTACAAGTTAATTGAACAATCTAAATTTAGCACTAGTCAAACTTTTATCCATCAGCATATCTCTCCATAGCAATTATTTTCTGTCATCAACTCTTACAAAAGGGGGGAGTTCTCGAGATCTACCTGAGCTCAAAGCTCCCCTCTCGCCCTGCAAACGGGAGGGAGCCCAGGGCTCAAGGATCTTTCGGGCTCAGGGCTCTCTCCCGGGACAGCATGCCAAACTTGCTTATAATCAATCATCAGCTAAATGTGAACTCTTGAAAAGATCTCCAACAAATGTAGAAAAATATTTTACAGATATTATTGAACATTGTCTGCCTACAAATCATGTAGCTCGTTTATATAGAAACTAATGCAGGATAAATCTGACCGCTCTCATTATATCAAAATAAAATGGGAATTAGAGTTAAACACTATAATAGAGGATGAAATGTGGGAACAAATATGCACAAATTGTCATAAGGGTAAAAGCAGTCAAATATGGAAGGAGTTCGACTGGAAGATGAAGATGGAGTTCTTCAGAGTTCCATTAGTGGTTGCCAAATTTGATAGTTTTATACAATTATCACAATGCTGGGGAGATTGTGGAGAAGTCGGGGACTATATTCAAATATTTTGGGAATGTCCCAAAATACAAGTGTATTGGCAAGTTTTAGGATGCGACATACCAATGCACCCAGTATTTTTTTTTTTTTTGCTTGATGGCTTCCCCTGATCAATTCATTAAGTCTCACCTATTTGCACTACATATATTATTAATAACAGCTAGGAAAATATTTAAAGTGAACTGGATAAAGACCCGCTGACCTACTTTGACAGAATGGACACAGAGGCTGAATGAGATTAGATATATATATATATATTTGAGAAAATGACTGATAAATATTTGAAGACCCGGGCATTACAGTTTTTTACAGACGCTAGGACACATTTGTTAATACTGCAAAACTCTTCACACAGTGAGCACAACAGAAGTCTATGTGGGCTAAACTGAGGATCAATTATCATTGTTTTGCCACAAAATGCATTCAATGACTACATCTCTCAAAGTTCATTAATTCTTTTCTCACTCAGACACTACAACTAGCAAACATCTGTGTACGTACAGGTCATTTTGCACATGCTTACATACTGTTAAACTTATGTTCAAAACAATAGCATAATGCAAAACTGAGTAAGACAGCAAAATTCAACAGCAATATTTGATTGAAACATATTTCAAATCTAAAAATGCAGTTTAAGCAGCCAGATTAGCATTACTGTTGTATCTGTACACAGCAAAAATTCCAGTGTTAAATATACAGTGTGATTTTTTTGTGTGTTGTTCAGTGTTAAAACCGGAGTACATTTTAATCCATGAGTTTGAAAGAGCGTATATTTAAGAGTTTTTTTTTCAGTGTTAAACTTTTAACCCTATATGCAGTGTATTTCCCACTAGTAATGGGAAGTCCAGTTTTTTTACTCGAACCGGTTCTTTTAGATAAACAGTGATCAAACCAGTATGTTTTACTTAAACTAAACATGTCTTGTTGCATTTTAAAATGCAAAGATTTTAATGCATTGAAATTATTTCTGAAAATATAAATCAACATTTAATAAATTAAAACTATTTTCAACATTTTTGATCACTGTTATCGGTCACACACACCAATTGATAATATAGAAAAAAGGTCATATATTAACACTTTGAAGGGTAACACACTCCAATTCGATGTAAGAATAAACTCTTACTGTGTTAAAATGAACTCTGAGAGTAATGTCCAAATTTCACACTTTAGAAAGTGTTATTTTAACTCCAAAATGGAGGGAGTCATATGTACACCCAAGGAGTGTTAAACTCAAATTGAGTTAAATGTACACTGATTGTTTTGCTGTGCATCAGTGGATGTTGTGTAGGCAAATTCTTGTATTTTGGAATTACTCCGTGCAAAAAAAAAAAAATAGAAATAAAAAAGACAAAATATTGAGGAATTCTGCATCATGTCTGATTCACTCCAATAACATATATTGCAATTATAAACAGAGATGTGTCCTTGTTTTACACAAGAAAACACTGTAATGCTACATGTTGCTAGTGCTTTTTAGCTCATTGTTTTGTGGGCGATGAAGTGTGTTTGTCGGCTGTCAACCTTTGCTAAAGTTCTGGAGGAATGAGTCTATTTAAGACCTGAATAAAGTGTTTTGGTAGTTGTAGTGCATTTTGAATGTGAAATGAACTGCTTAAAGCTGAAAGGCTGTTAGGAGAATTGTGTGAAGAGTTTTGCAAAAGTGACCTCAGTATTAAGAAATGTGTCCTAGCGTCTGTAAAAAACTGTAATCAAAGCATACAGTTGAAGTCAGAATTATTAGCCCCCGTTTATTTTTCCCCCAATTTCTGTTTAACGAAGAAAATATTTTTCAACACATTTAGAATCATAATAGTTTTAATAACTCATTTCTAATAACAATTATCGCTATAATGACAGTAAATAATATTTGACTATATATTTTTCAAGACACTTCTATACAGCTTAAAGTGACATTTAAAGGCTTAACTAGGTTAATTAGGTTAACTAGGCAGGTTAGGTAGTTAGGCAAGTTATTGTATAACGATGGTTTGTTCTGTAGACTATCGAAAACAAATATAGCTTAAATGGGCTAATAATTTTGACCTTAAAATGGTTTTGATAAAATTAAAAACTGCTTTTATTCTGGTCGAAATAAAAGAAATAAGACTTTCTCCAGATGAAAAATATTATAACATACTGTGAAACATACTGTGAAAATTTCCTTGCTCTGTTAAACATCATTTAGGAAATAATTCAAGGGGGTATATTATTATATATAATAATTCTGACTTCAACTGTACTTGATCTTTGAAATGCTGCCAGCGCCTTTATTGTAGTTATTTTATATTGGAGTCTTTACATTGGGGTTTATTTATTTATCTTTACTTCCCCCCCCCCCCCCCTTATTTAATGTAATTTATTTTTTTTAAGCTGTCACTATTATGTATTTATTATTATAATTTCTATCTATTATTATTTTCTATCTATATTTGTTTATCTTTTTGTGAATGTAAACATTCTAAATAAATGTTATTTCTATGTTTATAAAAACTTTAATAAAAACAGTTTAAAAAAAAAAATAAATAATGCCAGAACTCAACACTCATTTACTAAAAAAGAAAAAGAAAAAAAGACTAATAATCCAAGTTTTAAAATAACTTTTATTATTTAAAAAAATTCATTCATTTATTTTCCTTCGGATTAGTTCCTTTATTATTCAAGGATCGCCACAGCGGAATAAACCGCCAACTTACCTTTACACAGCGGATGCCCTTCCAGCTGCAACCCTGCATTGGGAAACACCCATACACACTCATACACTACAGCCAATTTAGTTTATTCAATTCATACCGAATGTCTTTAGGCTGTAGGGAAACCGGAGCACCAGGAGGTCGTGCTCTCTCCACGCCAACACGGGGAGAACATGCAAACTCCACACAGAAATGCCAGCTGACCCAGCCGGAAATTGAACCAGCGACCTTCTTGCTGTGAAGCGACAGTGCAAATCACTGAGTCGCCTATTTAAGAAAATGTTACTTCATTTTGAAATGACTTTTCATTTTTGGGTCATTTTGAGCTAGTATGTATGGCACTTTCTGGCATGATTTCATTTATTTTAGTGTCAAAAAACTCATTAACAAACCATTTCTTACCATTACCAGTAGAATGAATATAAATAAATAAATGGGCATCGGATTTTATATTTATTCATCTCTAATTTTTTTAATTTCGCAGCGACACTGGCTCAGTGGTTAACACTGTCGCCTCACAGCAAGATGATCGCTAGTTTGAGTCCCGGCTGGGCCAGTTGGCATTTCTGTGTGGAGTTTGCATGTTCTCCCAGTGTTGGTGTGGGTTTCCTCCGGGTGCTCCGGTTTTACCCACAAGTCCAAACACATGCGCTATAGGAGAATTGAATAAGCTAAATTGGCCGTAGTGTATGTGTGTGAATGTGAGAGTCTATGGGTGTTTCCCAGTACTGGGTTGCAGCTGGAAGGGCATCCACTGCATAAAACATATGCTGGTATAGTTGTCCGTTCATTCCGCTGTGGCGACCCCTAATAAATAACGGACTAAGCCAAAGGAAAATGAATAGTATGAGGGTAACAAAGTAGAAAAAGTGCACACCAACAGAAAAACGCAGGGTGCTGTTTTAGCATGCAGTATACTGTCAAAGAAGCTGCATATTACATTTTAAAAACATTAATGAAACATGTATTATATTATTTTCCACATGTTTGTTTGCCATCAGCTGGTTTGTGTTGCTAATATTAAATTATTGGGAAAACAGTTCATCAAGTCGAAGCTGCATAGTGTTCAAAAACCTCTCCAGATTGAGCAGGTGTTTCTCCAGAAGACCTGCGGCTTGCTCACGGTTAGCAATGGAGCCTCTGGTGTTTTCGATTTGCTCCTTCAGACTAGGAGAGAAAAAAGACATTATATTTCTGACAGATTTTCAGAACTTTCATACATAAAAAAAAACAAACTGTGCTGAGATTTTGTAATCATATGGTGGAAAACTATTCATTTGCATGCCTTCATTAGCATTAGCATTAACAGCCCTGAGTGAAAAGCAGCAGTCTGTTATTAGAGGCCTTGTATTGAATCTGCCACTATGCTGACACATAGGCGTTTGTAGCTCCGCCCTCTTTTGAAAAGAGCACAATCTCATTTAAATTTAATTACTCCTTGGGTTTGAATCCGGAAAAACATCTCGAAAAACGCTGACAATTAACGCAAACGAAAAGGTCCCGGTGTGTACGAGCCCTAAGAGTAGCCCAAAACTAGGCTAGTCATCAAATATGGTTTTGGCCAAAATCTAGTTTTGGCCTATTCTTAGGTGTCTATATGATTTTTACTCACAGTCCAAATTTAGTCTTGTTTTAGCCAAAACGACTATGTCAAGGCAAATCATTTCACTCGGCGGCCATCTTTGAAATGCCTCTCGGGCAGTATGCTCGGGCATCCTGTCTGAATAGGGAAACATCAAATTCTCCAAAACTACTTGCCAAGCTTACGATTACATTTCATATGAATAACCAATAAAATTAAACAACAACTGTCTATTGAGTTTCATTTCTAAATGTTCGTATCACACAAAATCTGCAGAAACACACATCTGTCCAAGCCCCTCCCCCAGAGAATTGTCTTTCTATAGTGATTGCTGATTGCCTCCTGTACTAGAAGGCGGGGCTTTATTCGCCATATTGACAGTTATACCAAAGAGCATAGAATTACCAAGAGGCGACACTCTAGTGTAATTTGGGAAACAGCAGCCATTTTGAAATGAAAGTTACAATAGAACAACACCAAATTATAAGTCTGTAAAATAAACTACTAAAAGTGCTGCTGATTTTGATAGTAAGTGTTGTATTGTCGTCTTTCAGGTTGTATCTCAGCTTTAATGCTCTTTTTAAATAAATTTATAAAAAAAACAAAGCAGCTGCTTGCCATCGCGACAGCAATAGGATCCAATGGGCAGCAGATCGATTTCACTCCAAAATCCGGGGAAATACATTTTGTTTTGCTTTACGGTTGTAAAAGTTTTAAAACTGTATGTGTAAATGTGCCTACATAGTATTATCATAAGACACGTTTAAATAAGTGTATCGCTCGCATGCATACAGCCCGCTTACCTTAGTAACAGACGACAGAAATGAGGCGTGAGGGACAAATCTAATGTTATATGCCTGCAAGTTCCATCATGGACACAGAACAACATTCAGTATTTTTTTTTTCACAGAGTACAGCGAAAAGCAGCCCATACAGTCACATATGCGATAAATTTTAAGGAGGGGTGTAAATATTGCAGTTATGACAGAGTTAAATGTGTTCAGATGAAGAAAAAAAAAACGACGAAAAATCTATGGATCACGTTAAAATGACAGTGAACCTGTATTACACATTTATTCACACGTTTGCATTACTGAGAGCAGGAAAAAGACAGACTGCACTGGTAAGCAGTATCCCCATAATATCGCTTAATTAAAATAAATGATCAATAAATTAATCTGTCTTGACAGTCTTTACAAGTGAAGGCATTATCTACACACAATATGAATTGCCAATTAGAAAAATATTACAAACTATAAAATACTTCTCATGAAAATACTTTAATCACAGACAAATCCAAATGCCCAACACAAGCGAGCTGCGCTTCAGACCAGTTCAGCTCGATGACGTACAGTATAATGTTAGCACATTTATAGCAACCGTCTTTTAAAAGAACCGATTTAAAAAAAATCAAGAGTGTGATGTAAACGATGTGTTTTATGTCGTAGAATAAAACGTGAAAGTATCTTGAGTTTGTGTTTGCCACGGACCTTATTTAAGCGATTTAACTGAAATCCCATTTAAAAAAAACATTGACTTTGGGACGAGGGAACCGGAACTGCTAAAATGCTAACTCGCTTCCGAGTTTTTGCATACAAATTGACGTCATAGTTCCCCCACTCTATTAACAGCGAAATCGAGGCTGCTGTGGGAAGAAACCCGGAAGTATCGCCTGAGTCACACAGGAATGTTGTGTACCTGGCTCTATATCTTATCAGCGAAGAGAAAGTGACACTAATTTATAATTTCACCACCTTACGAGTGATCCGAAGGTCTGTTTTGAATGAATAGTGAAAATAAAAAGAGATATTTGACCTCATTTTCTGCTAAGTTAAGGGAAATTGCACTACTTAGCTAACGTTTTCTTTCCCAAACACACATTTTAGATGCCATTCATCAAACTCAAGGTAATGAACTGATTCTTTCACTATATTAGACTAGTCACGATACAAAATTTTAATAGTAAAAAAAAACGCCCATTTCTCGTTAACAATTAATGTAAACATTTAACACAATGGCAAATCAGCGCTGTTTAAGAACGCCAACAACAGTGCTGATTTGCCATTGTGTTTACGTGCTCAACAGAAATTACTATGATTGGCTGTGAAGGTCATCAGTTCACCTCACCGCTGTTTACTGAGTGCAAACACAGACGAGCGATCCGCTGATGAATCGACTGATCTTCACGGCTTTAAAACGCTGCAATGTCCATCTATGTGTGTTTTCAATCTGTGAAGAGTGGTGAACTGTTGACCTTCACAGTCATTCTGTTGAGCACTGGTGAATACTACGGCAAATCAGCGATGTTTATGAGTGCGCTCAGCTGTGCTTAAATGTTAGCGGAAAAATGGACGTTTTTAAAACTTTTGTACCGGGTCAACACTGTTAAAGGCAACACGAGGATGTGCTACAGAGGACTCCACTGTTTATCGCTCAGCGGGTTACATAGGCTGAAGCATGGAAGTGTCCCCACAATGTTTACCTGGTGCCATGAACCGATGTCTATGAGGACACTTAAGCGTATTACTCTTAAAGAGATTGTGATGTTGTTTGATGCCTAATAAGCTTTAAATTGTTTAAATTAAACTGAACTGAACAATATTAAAGTGATGTTTACACCATTACTGCATTTTGAAGTCGCAGTAACAGCTGTGGGTTTGTAGTACACAGCATGTTGTTGCAATGTTTACAGTGCTGATCCTATTCACCTTGTTCTCCGTGTACGAGAGGGCGCAGCCATTTGAATCATTTTGGCTCGAGACTTCCGATCTCATTCACTTCTATTCATTTTTAGACGTTAAAAACAGCTCGTTCTGCTGCTTGATGTGGCAAACTGAGGTTTTCTTATTATATTATTCTATTTTGTCTGTATAATCATGCAAACACTTGTTTGTAGAGTGAGTAGTTTGACTGTTTTCAGCCATTTATTATTCCTAGTCATTTCTCCCATAGGCAACTGAATCAGAAGTTCTAAAACAATCGAAAGAACGAGTGCACTTCCGCATTGAAGAATAAGGTCAATACTTTCGGGTTTCTTCCCACCGCAGCCTCGCTTTCGTGTTTTAAAATGGCGATTGCATGAAATAAGCTTATTGAGTGTCGCCTCTTGGTCATTCTAAGCTGTTTGGTTATGTAATGTAATGTGTATTTGTATAGCGCATTTATTGTGTATGGCCATACACCCAAAGCGCTTCACAATCATGAGGGGAATCTCTTCACACCACCACCAGTTTGAAGCATCGACTTGGATGATGCGACGGCAGCCACAGGACAACGGCGCCAGTGCGCTCACCACACACCAGCTATAGGTGGAGTGAAGAGACAGTGATAGAGCCAATTCGGTGGATGGGGATGATTAGGAGCCCATGATGGGAAAGTGCCAATTGAGGGACTTTGACCAGGACACCGAGGTTACACCCCTACTCTTTACGAGAAGTGTCATGGGATTTTTAATAACCACAGAGAGTCAGGACCTCGGTTTAACGTCTCATCCGAAAGACGGCACCCACTGACAGTGTAGTGTCCCCTTCACTTTTACTGGGGCATTAGGACTCACACAGACTGCAGGTTGAGCGCCCCCTGCTGGCCTCTCTAACACCACTTCCAAAAGCAACCTAGTTTTCCCCTGTGGTCTCCCATCCAGGTACTGACCAGGCTCAGCTCTTCAGTGAGTAACCGGTCTTGGGCTGCAGGGTGATATGGCTGTGGTTACACCTTTCCTCATTCAAAAGTCTACAAGTGACATGTATTGTGTATTTTATAGTCTTTGACTATGTTTAGACATCTATCAAGACATCTTTTTAAAACAAAAAATGCTTGCTGGGAAGTTGCCTTACAATTTTAGGTCGAGTCAACTTTTTTTACCGTGTGATAACGTTTTTAAAAATAAGCCAAACCCGAATATGCATTTATGAGCAAGAAAACTGATTACTAATAACTGATATACAAATGTGAGTAATAAAGGATTAATTAATGATATAACTGCTGCAACCCTAAATCCATTAATTTGCCAGAACTGCAAAATAATGATGGTTTTCAAACACATTTCCTCAACAGTCAACTCTCAACAGACGAAGAGGAATGGATCTCATATCTTCCCAAAAAATAATTAAATCTAATTCACCTGTGTAAGGTATAATGCTCTTTCCCCTCCTTCCTCTTCTCATCCAGATCCAGGAAGACCTTCTGCATGGTGTCTGTGGTCTGAATGACAGCGAGGTGATCGTCCCGCACGCCCTGCACCTCCTCTCTGGCCTGCTGATCGTAGGATGCTCCTCCGTCCTCCAGGCTGCTGGATGTGGACACGGCCTGCAGAGCAGCCCGGTTCTGCAGCACCAGCATACGGGACTTCTCGAACTCCTCTGGTCCTGCGATGTCGTCCCAGCACAACGGGGAGGACGGTGGCAGCCAGAAGCGCTGGGTGCAGTTGGCAGGTCTGCCGGGCGTCTCTCTGACGAAAGGACTGTCTGCTGGGAAACTGCTGAGGAGCTCGTGGAATCCAGAGCCCCAGTCGGAGTCCTCCATCCCTGCGTGGGCTGAGCGGGAGCAGAGCGACAGCAGGAGCACACAGCAGGACAAAACACACCACATCATCCTGTCCTGGACAAACAGCATATCAGGAGACTGGACAGAATGATACAGCAGCAAAGGCTTTTTCCTTTTTTTGCTGCAGCAGAATTACTCTTTTGTATGGGATCAATCAAAACATGACATTTTAGATATTGCATAGAATAGATTATAGAGTAGTTTTGAACAAAAGGCTTTAATTTAAACAGGATTTAAAATGTCACATTTTAACCCTCAAAGCACATTCAGGTCCATATCTAAAAAAACTAGAATTTGCAAGAACTAATTGGTTGCACTTTGCAAATGTTTTTGAGACACTAAAATCACATATACATATATATATATTTATTCTCATCTAAATTAGATATAGCCACTTTGGGTTATTTTGACCCAGATATAGACAGTAATGCCCTCAAAGTAAATGTTTATGCAAGTAAAATAAATAAATTTTCTTAAAAAAAATTGTTTAATATTAATGTTAAATTTATTTAGTTTGTTTATAAGAAAATATACAGGCTTCAAAAATCTTAACTGTTTTTCTAATATTATATATACACTCACCGGCCACTTTATTAGGTCCAACTGTCCAACTGCTTGTTAACGCAAATTTCTAATCAGCCAATCACATGGCAGCAACTCAATGCATTTAGGCATATAGAGATGAAGACGATCTGCTGCAGTTCAAACCGAGCATCAGAATGGGGAAGAAAGATGATTTAAGTGACTTTAAACGTGGCATGGTTGTTAGTGCCAGACGGGCTGGTCTGAGTATTTCAGAAACTGCTGATCTACTGGGATTTTCCAGCACAACCAACTCTAGGGTTTACAGAGAATGGTCTGAAAAAGAGGAAATAATCAGCGAGCGGCAATTCTGTGGGTGCAAATGCCTTGTTGATGCCAGAGGTCAGAGGAGAATGGCCAGACTGGTTTCAGCTGATAGAAAGGCAACAGTAACTCAAATAACCACTCGTTACAACCGAGGTATGCAGAAGAGCATCTCTGAACACACAATCATCCAACCTTGAGATAGATGGGCTACAGCAGCAGAAGACCACACCGGGTGCCACTCCTGTCAGCTAAGAACAGGAAACTGAGGCTACAATTGGCACAGGCTTTCCAACATGGAACAATAGAAGATTAGAAAAACGTTGCCTGGTCTGATGAGTCTCAATTTCTGTTGCGATATTCGGATGGTAGGGTCAGAACTTGGCATCAACAACATGAAAGCATGGATCCATCTTGCCTTGTATCAACGGTTCAGGCTGGTGGTGGATGTGTAATGGTGTGGGGGATATTTTCTTTACACACTTTGAGCCCATTAGTACCAATTGAGCATTGTGTCAATGACAACCTACCTGAGTATTGCTGCTGACCATGTCCATCTCTTTATGACCACAGTGTCCACATCTTCTGATGGCTACTTCCAGCAGGATAACAAGCCATGTCATCATCTCGGATTGGTTTCTTGAACATGACAATGAGTTCACTGTACTCAAATGGCCTCCACAGTCACCAGAACTCAATCCAATAGAGCACCTTTGAGATGTGGTGGAAAGGGATATTCATGGATGTGCAGCCGACAAATCTGTAGTAACTGCATGATGCTATCATGGCAATATGGACCAAAATCTCTAAGAGATATTTCCAGTACCTTGTTGAATCTATGCCACGGAGGATTAAAGCAGTTCTGAAGGCAAAAAGGGGTCCAACCGGTACTAGTAAGGTGTACCTTATAAAGTGGCCGGTGAGTGTGTTTTTT
>CAIGQZ010004625.1:1045501-1066794 GCA_903798205.1 Danio tinwini
ACACACACACACACACACACACACACACACACACACACACACACACAAAATCATCTACAAAATGTATTTTAAAACAACACACAAAAAGACAACATGTTGGTTTTAATAATAAAGCAAACAACCCTACATATGTATTCATGAGCAAGAAAACCGACCTATTAAAACATTGATTCCATAATGTGGTAAATAAAGGTTTAATTAATGATACCCAAAAGCCACTTATTTGACAGAATTGTTCAATAATGATGGCTTTAAATACGTTTCCTCGACACACAAGACAAAGAGGAATGAGAGGAATCGTAGCCTGCGCTGGGCTGCTCGTAAAGCTCAAACAAGTTCAGAAATGGTGAAAAAAGGTTTCCACAAAATGTTGATGATATAGCGGGGAACAAATCAAGTTGCAAGCTGGTTAGCAGAACGGGTTTAACACTCAACAACACTAGCGACATTAAATCTCATGAGCTATTTTAACAGTTCTCACTCACTCAGGATTGACGTAAACTTCAAATTAGTTTTCCTAAGACAGGAAAAAGTCAAAACATTTACGAAATTCTGAAGCTAGCTATTAATGTATGAATACAAATGCTAACTTCGTCGAGCTCTGTGACAAAAAACAAAACAAACATTTAATGACCTGGATCAAATTTTTATCTAAATGAATGTTGAGGAAATTCCTAAAACAGACTGTTTTCTCTCTTCAGTGTCACCCTTAAAGGTTGGTTTGCATCAATAAAACAAAGTAAAAGCGTATAACGCAGTACAATGTTAAAAGTATTAAGTCTTAAACTTACCTCAGAGGCTGTTGTAGATCAGCAGGCAGAAAAAAGGCTCGCGATCTCCTCATAAATGAGCGATTGGAAAATTTGACTCGCTCTTCAGAGCTGCACAACTCATCTGACCAGTTAACTGGCGCTAAGAAAAACCTGCTGTTTTTCCACGAATACGACAGTGATGCACTAAAAACGCAGTTACTTTTATAAACAACACGACATGATTGAGTTTAAAGTTATGAAACGCCTGAAAAATGTGACTTTTCCCCAGTTCCAGACTCTCGATCAGCTGGAGGACTGGTCGTGTCTCGATATCAAGTGAGCTACCTATGTAGGCAGCATGTTTGACGCGCGAACAACAACATACTTCCTATGCACGTTCAGATGAGCACTAGGTTTAAAACACGGCCATAGTAAACTTTTAAAAGGATGTCTGAGAACGTGACCTGTTTCTTTAGATGTTAAACGGAGGGAAAATTCACATAAAAAATGAAAACTGAGACGTATTTTACTTACCATGGTGTTGGTTTAATAATGCAAGGTGTGATTCTCTCTTTTTGTACCCCAAGTGGCAACGAATAGCAAACAAAAAAACTACTACAGTAATTTGTAGTAAAAACTATAACCCACTATAATAGTATTTTAAACCATACTATAGTACAGTGTATTGTTCTGTATATATTATGGTTTATACAACGGTGTTGTCTGGTTCTTGAATCTGATTGGCTGATAGCTGTGCAATATTCTACAATAACAGCACTCCTACAGCCTCCTCACTAGAGATGTGGGATCAGCTGAAATGTCACCCCGAATCTTCAGCTTCATACAAATCATCGACCCGCCCGCACATATAATTTTATTTGATATATATATATACGCAGGCGATGCAGTGGCATGGTAGGTTGTGCTGTTGCCTCACACCAAGAAAGTCGCTGGTTCGAGCCTTGGCTGGGTCAGTTGGCGTTTCTGCATGGAGTTTGCATGTTCTCTCTGCATTCGCGTAGGTTTCCCCCACAGACATGTGGTACAGGGGAATTGGGTAAGCTAAATTGTCCATAGTGTATGAGTGTGAATGGATGTTTCCCAGAGATGGGTTGCAGCTGGAAGGGCATCCGCCGCGTAAAATATGTGCTGGATAAGTTGACATATTCGTTCATTCCGCTGTGGCAACCCCGGATAAATAAAGTGACTAAGCCGAAAAGAAAATTTTGATAGGCCAGTGTGGAAAAGGATTGTTCGTTATTAACAGCAGATTCAGTGAGCTAATCTGTGCATCCCTTGCCAGAGACAACATGGAAGGGGCGTATACATCAAAGCAGCACAGGTCCACACATGCATCCACAAAACTAGACTTAACTTCCAGTGGTATTTTTTGCTGTCCTTACTAATGTAAAAACTTAAACTGCATCTCTGACTTTGACTTGACCAGCCTTTTGATTTAGCACACACATGATGTTATATATTTGAGGTACCAGTCTTGTGGCTTTCATATACATAAAGCGCGTTACAGCCGTTATTACATACCCAGCACTGATTCATCCTCGTTAACCACTTTGCCAAAACGATCCCCCACGGCACTTTTTTATTCCTTCCTTTTGTTTTGTTTTTAATTCTCCCTTTTTAAGTTTCTCTCGGATCTGTTTTGCCTCAATTTCTGCTTTAACAAATGGATCTCCACTACTCACTTATTTTTTTTTTAATTAGTCTGCAAATTAGAGCCCGTTTGCCTGATGAAAACTGTATTAAAAACACATTCGCATTTTACAAAATGTGTTTAAAAAATACAAAGTAAAAATCATTAATAACTCATCCACCCGCAATTAATCATAATGTATTTTTTTATTACCCGACCGACCCGCAGATTATCCGTAGAGCCCGCGAATATAACCGCCACCCGCGCATCTCTACTCCTCACCTTTCTGTATTACTCCGACACATAGTGACAGCAGATCAATAAACTCACTAAAGCTTGACAAATATTGCAGCTGTAGGACAACATAATGTACCATAATGCCCAGCATGATGTAGGCGAGAATGCAGTTGTCTAGATTACAACTATTCAGTTTATTTATAAGGATAGTGCCTATTTTAAATATGAATAATTTTAGAGATTCAGCGTGTCTGCATCCATCAGCCTGTCATACTGAGCAGAGCAAAGATGACTGATTCTCCGTCACAAGATGGCAACATTGACTGCATAATAAGCCTTAAAAGAGAGAAAAAACTCAGCGTAAATTTAAACTACATCTGATCAAATCATTATAAAACAGGTAAGTGACACTAAGTCGATCTCTCTTTTGTATGTCGTAGTGCTGTATTTATACCATAGTAATCTGGTAATGTTTGCTTTGGATTTTTCGGAGTTAATTATTGTGATGTCTCGATTGCAACAGAGAAACACTGGCAAATGTCTCTAGACTGATGGCATTTCATGCTGTTCAGCTTCATAATCTTAAAATGTGAGCAAAATCACCTGTTTTGTCATCACTTTAGACATTACGCTAGTCAATCATTCAAACACTAGCTCTAAAGTGGCGTTTGTGGATGAGCGACGATTTCTGCTGTTCTGATATCATATTTGTGCTGCTCATTACATTACAAACCACAGGAGAGGGTGAATTCTTCAGCAGGATAGTGCTCCTCATACTTCAGCCTCTACATTAAAGTTCCTGAAAGCAAAGAAGGTCAAGGTGCTCCAGGATTGGCCAGCCCAGTCACCAGACATGAACATTATTGAGCATGTCTGGGGTAAGATGGAGGCGTTGAAGATGAATCCAAAGAGTCTCGATGAACTCTGGGAGTCCTGCAGGAAGGCTTTCTTTGCCATTCCATTTGACTTTATTAAGAAGTGATTTGAGTCATTGCAGAGATGTTTGGATGCAGCACTCCATGCTCATGGGAGTCATACACAATATTAATTCTGTTTCCACTGCACCATGACTTTATATAAACTGTACATTATTTCTGTTAAGTGACAAGACTTTTGTCTAAGCAAAGTCAGACCTTACTGTCCTAATGAAATAATTAAAAATCAAGGCATGATCAAGTTATTATTTGTTGTTCTTAAAACTTGGATAGGCCACAAGACTTTTGTCAGGTGGTGTATACAAGCTGAAACTTAAAATACACACTCTAGGGACAGAGACTTATTTTACTATCTTTTCACCTTTAAATTGACTTTTCCCCAACCAAACTCTATTGTAACTCCACCAGAACAGCTAAAATGTGTTACGTGGCATTAGATCATTACAAATTCTCCTTTCATAGTACAAATGAATTAACAGAGGACTAAATATAATCACTTCTAAATGAACAATCCCTTAAATCATGGCATTTGTAAGAGTGTGCAAACTGTACAACAGAAAGCTTAGTTCTGGACTGTAGTAGGAAAAGAAAGAGCAAGCACCACCGCTGGCCTCAGGCAACATTGTTTTTGGATTTGCAAGAATCTACACAATCGGTGTTTACTTGCAGATGGCTGTTTGGCGATCCAGAAAAACATAAGTGTAGAGGGATTTCAACATGATCTCAGCGATCAGGAATGGAAGAAAAGCTGGCAAAAGCAGCAGAAAGAACCAGCATCATGAAGACGCAACATTAAGAGGAAATTAACTTTATTAAATGATGCAATACACAGTCAAGCAAAAGTGAGCTATATTAAATGATACGTTTTCACATTATGTCTTAGCAGGGTTTACAGCATATCCTGGTTTGTAATCTTATTTGTAAAAAAAAAAAAAAAAGAAAATAAGGAAAAACTCACACTTTACATTACCAAGAAACAACAACATAGAGCTTAGCAGTGAATGCAAACACATGAATCAGAAATTAAAGACTTTACCATGACAGGAATGACAGCAAATTTAATTTGGCATGTTATAAAGGAGCAAAACACAAGGTTAAATGAAAGATAATTTGCTGATGTAAAAAAAAGGAAGGTCTGACGCCACAAAGCAGTGCAAGAAAACCTTCAGCTAGAAACTTTGGTCGCTTGGCTCTTCCATGACTAACATGGACACGCTTTTCATAAAGAAATAAAACTAGAGCGTCCCAGAATGAACTGTAACTCATACTGCGAATTTAATAAAACAAACTACATGATGATTGTCAATTACAGATTATAACTTTTCAAACCAAAATAAGCCTCGATGTGTCAGTTCCAGGACACTCCTACATTCTCGGAGGTAGTTTTATGGCAGAAAAAGAAAGATCTGATCTGTAGTGACTTGCATGTTGTGGTTGATAGTGCATATTTTTTTAAGGCCAGATATTCTTCATTATGATCTATCCATCCATAAATGCAGTTCTAAGGCTACATTAAGACACAGGTGAGGGAAATGGGAGGCAAAAGCAGATACAGCCCTTAATGGCGATACCTGAGTCAACTGTAACTTTTGACTGCAAACGTCACTACATATCCAATAGCTGTGATGCAAAGCTAAAGCTAGAGGCTTGTTAATATCTCAATGTCCTAAAAACCTTGCATTTGACTTGCATAACTGGTTTTAAGAGCGCCTCAATCTCAGAAATCTGAAGGAGTTTTGCGCTGTTGTGCGCATCAAACCTTCCAATAGGGGAAAATAGATTCACAAAAGAACAATAAATGAAGAGTTTATGCAGCATTTATCAGGCTTATGAGGTACTTCACATCTATACACTTTATTTTTTTTCGACCAACGAGTCATATGGTTCCTTAAAATTCCTATTGTAGCAGAAAATACCTCGTCTTAAATAGTCTGTGCACCCAATTACAACAGGGCGTCCTTTAAAACTGCTTAGAAAGTGCAAAATACAAATACTGATCATTCTATGCAGCATTCACTCAAGGTTGCATGATAAATGATGTGGCGCCGAGCATCAAATTAAAAACAAACCAAAAAAAAAAAAAAAAGGACAGTCCCTTGATCAGGGTCGGGAGAGATTTCCAAAGGCACACAAACACGACATAAAAACACGCTGGACGTTATTGAGCTCACCAATGAGAAACGAGAATCGTAATTGATTTCCACGCAACCTTTTGTACCTTATTATGCTCTCTCGAGAAACTCAAATGCCAGTGTATGAGGACGCCCCAACGCGTCCTTAATCAGAGTTTGAGAGATGTCAAATTTAAATTCCCTTCATAAAATGTAGCGGCGTCACATGACAGTTTAAATACAGATAGCTTAAAAAACGCGTGGAGCTTTCATCAAACAGATCAGGATCAGATGAGTGCCAAATATTTATTGCAATACTGAATATAAATCAAGTAGAAGAATCAAGTATAACGCTAGCACTCCCAAAAGCTCAATGATGACACCGGCTGACAAGCCGCTTTATAGGTAAATGCTCCACCAAACACGCTTTAGCCACAGAGCAGTGGTCATTGGACGTTTACTGACCTGTATGTTCTCCATAATATGGCACAATTCTAGATCAACCAACTCAACATGATGTCTCATAAAACTAAACCATGTTTTGGCAACTATCTACACTCATTCTTGGCTATTTGTTCTCTAGAGTATCTGAGAACAGCTCCATTTTATTAGAATAAAGCTGATGTATACTACATTTTAAAAAGGGAAAGGATTTATTTTGGTCCGCTGCAATTTTGTTACATCCCTCATGTTGATCCATCATACACAAAATAAACACTAAACACGTAATACACAGTATAGGCTTGTGTTGTTTGGTCACAATTATTGTTCTTTGTCATGAGCACATATAGATATAAGGGATATTTTAACATTAGCACCTGACACTATTGAGGTAGTTTTTTATGCTTTTTTTTTTTAATTGGTTTAAAAAGCCAGGTCAAGATGAAGCTCTCAATTATTCCGATGAATCAGTCAGAAGACCCTACTGTGATGCTCATATTTGAATAAATAACATTTTAGCATGATTTGTAATGAATTAATGGAACTGTGCTCTTTTTGGAAATTTAATCCCTTGCAAAAATTTTGGTCATGTAAATTCATTTTAAAAATAGTAAAGGGGACGTATTTGGAAACAATCATCCCCCCCAATCAATGAACTAGCTAAATGGCAATCGATCTGTGGTTTAGTTTGTGCACAAGTACCACTGCCATGATTACAGGACCACCACAGAGTGTTTGCTGGTAAAGCAAAAGGGCTTCATATGAATGTGAATTTGGCTTATTGGGTACATGGGTATTGTAGTATAGCTCAAAAACCCTTTGGATGAAACTACCAACCTGTCAAACATGAGCAGTAAATGGCAAAAAACACACAGAAAACACTGCCTTATGTACACTTTTTACAGTACAGCACCACAAACATCAGATCTTTGTGCCAGTGTGTATTCTGAACCATCCGTCCAAATGTTGCCACTATTAATCTAACACAATGAGTATGCATGGATAAGTCC
This sequence comes from Danio tinwini, assembly GCA_903798205.1. NCBI lineage: Eukaryota > Metazoa > Chordata > Actinopteri > Cypriniformes > Danionidae > Danio > Danio tinwini. The sequence goes on from CAIGQZ010004625.1 coordinate 1,052,639, forward strand.
AACGATTCAAAGCTGCTTTCAATGTGCATGCATAAAACAAAACAAAAGGAGCAAACGGATTCAAATAATGGATGTTCTTAACCAGTATGCAGGCGTATGAAGTACATTCAAACTGTTTGTTTGTATCCATATGGTTGTAGCAGGCCATAAGGCTGGCATCTTTGAAACTTGCCACCTTAGGAATTATAAAAGCATAAAGTAACAAAAAGATCACGGTATGTAAAGAGAGAGGCGTACATTTCTGCTTCCGAACACTAGTGCAAAGTTCTAATGCAAATACATTAGCAAATATATCTTTTAAGATTAGGGGCTCTAATCTTTGATGAGACTGGCTTTTTTTGTTTTTTAATAATATTCATTGGGGCAGTTGACTAGTTTTAAAGCATAAAGTGTAAAACAAAGAAGCATGTGGACATAGTAACCCCACACAGAACTTCGCCAAAGCAATATACAAGCTTCACTCAAGCAGCAAGAGACAATCTAGAAATGATGATGAAAGAGCGATCCATAACATTGACGGATAGACAATTCAAAGCTTTCGGAGGCACCGTTTCAATTTTCAGTTAACACTATATGTGCCTGTTAAGATCTGAAACAGAGATGCTGCAGCATAGATTATCGTGACGGTCTCTACAAAACCAGCACCTTACTTCATTCTTCGCCCCTCTGTCCTTGGCCATTTGCATTTAACGGAATTATTTCAATAAAAAATTTGCATCCGATTCCTTATGTCCTCATTTAAAAGTTATTGTGAACAGAGGAAAATGGAAAACATACGAAATGGGATTAGAGTTTACTCAAATTCCCAAACTCAGTTTGGTAAACGCAACATATTTTGCAAGACCACCATGTATAAAAAGAGCGACGGCTCTAAATGGAAATGAGTTTTTGCATAGCGTAAGAACTCAAGACCTTCTAACGTGTCAACTTTGAATAGGTTAGTGCCAATATGATTGTACATGAACAAAGAAACGAGGCCAAGACTAGTCTAAACTTGATGGTTCTTCTCCTCTCTAACCTTACACAAATTAACACCTCTTCTGATATAGTGCAAAAACATCTCATATTTCATACTTGAGAAATTGCATATGTTGTAGACCTTTTGACTAAGGTGCTGATTTTAAACAGGTTCAAATACTAAAAACTCAGTAACATCTAAACAGAGCAGTTCATGAAAATGAAATATGATTTCTAAGAAAAACAAAATCTGATTGTTCAAGAGAAAAATCGATGAAGTAGTTTGAGCGATGATTTCATCTCATGTTTCTGATGCTAAAAAATAAATACTATTATTCAAACCTTAAAATAAAAATACAGAAAAACTACGTGACACATTGAAACAAGTACATGGATAAAGCAACAACACGCTGTGAATTATAAAGGGCAGAAAACGATTAACTAGAATCCACACTACGCATTTAGGAACATTTGATGGTGCACACCCAAGCATATAATATTCTATTTGGATTCACGTTTGACTTACAAAACATCAAACGTACGACATTTGAAACTCGCAGCACTTAATCTTAGCTTTGAATACATAGCTTAAAACTACCAATAAAAGAATAAGCGTCTAAGCTAAATGGCAGCAGGTATGGCCTCCGAACAAACATGAATTAACAAAGACGCCACTTTAGAGCAAGATTTTCAACTTCCACTTACAGACGGTTGTGCAATTATGAGGAAATGACCAGTGCGGTAATGTTACCATAATGCAAGTAACAGGTAACAAGAGGTAGGACATCTAGTCATTTCCACACAACTGCACAGTTAGCATACTCAAAATCCATATAGCCACCGAAGGTAAACTAGGAATGTGTCCATTGCTCTTTAAAAAAAAAAAAAAAGTGCATCTAAATTTCACGAGTTACGAGATCAGCGCCAAATAATAACATAACTCTAGTCAAGTATTGGAAGATAAATTAAAATGCCCCTTACACACAGTCTGTTGGATTGGGTTATGTGTCGTAGATTAAAATAATAAAATAAAACAAACAAGCACTCTATGCTTCTTGTTTAAAAGGTGATGATTAAAAAAAACAAATAGTAGCCTCAAGAATAACTCTAGCACCTACAATAATAATGTCCTATTGTGCTTCAGTTATGGTAGGACACCGACTACAAGTACATAGTAATCTTGTTTGGCTAACAGGAATAATTGAGAGCCATATAAAGAACATCCAATTGTTAATAAAAATAGAGTATTTTGTAAGCTAATACTGCTACAGCGGGTACAGGGCTGGAACTATTTACACTACTAAAAGTACCCGGCATGAAAAGGACTACATTACAAACGCTCTAAATTCATAGTTCATATACACAAACATACCACTAGAATCTCTTGGTTAAGAATGCATAGTTAGAAAAAAGATGGTTAAAAATATTCCCAAGAATTTCAAGTTCAGAATTGAAGCATTATTTGGGGAAGTGATCTTACGGTTAATTCACTAACGAGACTCGATAGATCGACGACTGCACATCATGATATGCTTTAGAAGGCCGTTTACAAGAAATCAGTTCACCGACGCACACACAGACAACGTATTGTGCTTCAATTCAAACTCCATTTGGACTGATTCACACTAAATAAATGTTTTCTATTAATTAAAAACGCCCGCTTGACTCATGACTCTATGAAAGTGTCTCTAAAAGAAAGATTAAATATCTAGAAACTATCTAGAGTGTTAGAAAGAGATACGGAAAATTCTCATCAGGGGAACATCCCAAGTTATAATCTAGGGAAAAAAAAAAACAAACTAAGGTGCATTTGAAATTTTCATTCTGTCTCCGTTGTGTGAAAAATTCTGATAATTGTATCGTTCTTTAAAAGTTGATTGCCCGCTGGAGTGCGACGATGGTGTTATCAGCAAAACACAGTCAAACTTTACCACTGGAAACAGCACAAAGAACCAAGCCAAAAAAAAAAATAATAATAATCACAGGGCTCCACATTCCCCAATATTACTGACAAAAGTCACCTCAAGATTCAATTTGGGGAACATTATGAACAATGAATAGGTGCTTAAAGTGAAATGTGATTCAATTTTGATGTCACCAACAACCGAAACTTGAGGTTGTTACAATCACAGCAGACAAACCAGCGAAAATGGCAGTAAAATTGAAAGATAATCTCATCAAAATGCTTAATGCAAGATATTAGTACTTTTCAGAACATCTATCCACAGTACAGAGTCGTTTCCGCATGGAGAACCCGGCACAGGAAAAACAAATGAGAACCAGTCTCATATTAGCGGCAGAAAACTGATTGTCAAAACAATTCCTACATCCAAATGCGTTCATGATTCTGCACTGACACATGATCATTGGCGGACAGGTACGCAGTAGGTCGACTGAGCCCTGGACTGAACAATAAATCACACCACTATAAGAAGAAAATAAATCATATTAGCACAAATAAATGAAATAAAACAGGATAAGTACTTTTGTCCTGAAGTCCCCTTCTGGTCAGTGCACTTGCGTTCGCTGATAAATAATTTAGCTGTGGAAACTGCATCGCCACAAGCCCTAAACCTGATCCGTGAAGTCCTAAACTGACCCGAATCCATTGGTTTGATGAGTTTGTAAAAACTACTGTTCAACAGTCTCCATCACCTGCCTTGGCAATAGTCCTAAATCAAGCCCACCTGGATGCAAATGTAACTTTCAGTGTAAAAATAGTCAGATTTTTTTGGGATTGACTATGTAAACGTGTTAACCTCTAATACGACATGCATAAGAGATACACAACCATGCCCACCAAACCAAACGAGGAACAAAAATAAAAGATAAATTCACATATCAACTTGGTGGATATTAAGTATGTTTGGAAATTGAATAAAGGGGCAGTTAAAAATCGAATGGCATGGCGATTCTCATTTTGTCTCCATTTGAAGGGTCTCGTTTGTATAACACGTAAAATTACGCACACACACGCAAATACACATACACACACACACACACATACACCGTGCTGTTTTCAGGATCGTGGGGCTTGGTTCTGGCTTTGTTCAGGCGAAGTACATGGTGCGCAGTGTGTCCTGGTGGATCTGCACAGCTTTGGCCAGGGCTTGTTGATCTCTGCCATTACTCTGACCTGATGTGTGACTGCCTTCAGCACTGCCAGAAAACAAACACAACACAGAAACTCAGGTCTAGTGGGATAATATTGTCAAATGTAAAGCTTCAGTCCTAAAAAGTCTGCCACATCTGGCTTATAATGGTGTAAAGAAAACAACTCTGTTCAATTGAATTATACTAAAACAAAAATTGCTTTAGCAGATTGTATAAAAAATATGTATATGAGCTTATTTACCCTAATGAAAACTACCACTAAACAGGGCTGTGTGATATAAGGGCGAAAAGTATTGCAGCGTTTTACTTCTGTGGTAAAACAACAAACAAAAACTCAAAAATTAAGTTAACTGAATGGGTAAATATGGAAATTATTATCAACCAATTATGATTTTTGTTGGGGCTCATCTACACAGAAAATAATAATAATAATAAAAGCTGATAAAATGCTATTTTTTCTCAATCAAAAGACTTTCTCCGTTAATGGCAAAATCTTTTTAGGGCTTAAAAAAAATTATAATAAAAAGATTACTTTTTATTGTTTTAATTAGATTTTCTTTTTAGGGAAAAAACACTAATACCACCTTTCCTTGCATTTTTCTAATCGTTTTAAAGTTTACACCAATTACACCAATTTTGTCCAGTGTAAGAGAACACATTTTAATATTTTTTTGATTAATTATAATTGGTAATTTTATAAACGTAGATGATTTATTATTTTAGTTATTACTATTTACAAAAGTTTAATCAAAATAAATATATTGTACTACTCTAGTGTAAAATAAAATCAAGTAATGTGTAATCGGAAGGTTTGCTGCAAAACAAAAATATGCATAGTCAGTTTTATGCATAGCCAGATTGAAGCATCATTTTCATGCAAAAATATCAGGTGATGTAAATGCTATGCAGAGTCTAAAATAGGGCTGCACGATTATTCGAAAAAAAATCCCCCCCACACACACAAACACACACAATCTTAAATCAGCATTTCTACAATTTGGTCAATTATAATTTCAAGTTCACATTATTTTATATGTTGCTCAGCAACGTGAACACCTCCAAATTGCGTTGAAAGAGTGACATACTGTAATTATAAAGTATAATTCCCCTAAAAATGTAATTTCTTTCTTCATGTAATGATGTATTAGTGACCGCGAAATCACATGTTAGCTGTTTGTTTACTACAGAGAGGATGCATGTGAACCCACAAATTAAGTCTACTTTAGTAAACAGAACCTGCATAGGCTGTGAATAACAGGTAATAAAGTAAATAATGTTTAGTTTGTTGCACAGAGCGATTATTTGGGAGCCGCACGGGAAGTATAATTGCATGCATGTTTTGTTTTCTCAAAGTGATGGCAGCCATGACATGAGCTGCACTCGGCAGTGCACATCATCTAAATGATCACATTGCATTTTATAGTTATGATTACGTCAAGCATTTGATATGTTTTTTCTTTCATAGCGCAAACACAGTGCTGTGCATGATAATAAATGTTTAACAGTGTCAGTATGACTACTCTAGCCTATACAATGTTGAATATAATGCAAGTGGGAACTGATAAAGACAAATGTCTCATTTTACCAGTGAAAAAGAATGGTCTAATAATATTGTCAATGACAAATGACAAGCGTGTCTCAAACACAATAATTCAATTTCAGAATTATGATTAGTAGTATTCTAATGTAATCACTTTATTGTGCATTGTTGACCAGGACAAATTTAAGTGCACCATTCTAAATCTATACAAAATTTAGCTACACATAGGCCTAATATTATTACTGTTTTTTTTATCATATGTTTGAGAACAACAACAATAATAATAGCGTACTCATATTAACCTTTATTTTACATCTACAGAATCGTGAGAAAATCGTGACCTTTATATTAAGCAAAAAAAAAATTTTAAATCGTGATTCTCATTTTAGCCAGAATCGTGCAGCCCTAGTCTGAAAGCATTTTATGTATATTTATTTAAACACATTTCAGCCCGTGCAATCCGATAATCACAATAGAACATAAAACATATTGACTGAGGAATAAAACCAAACAAATCTACAAGCCTCTTCTTAATGTTATAAAGCATCAGACCAATTCAGATTGACTAGACACCTTTACATTATTTTAATAATAAACCATGCTAGTCATTCTAGGAGAGTAAGATTATTGTCATCAGTACCTGTCATGTTCTTTGTCAACTAAATGGTAGCGAGCACGAAATGCCACCAAGTGGGCGTAATAGGCTGGTGCAGGAATGGAGACCGAGCGGGTACAGCGCACATAGGTATGGCACAGCTGGTAGGTGAGGACCTGCAGCTCATCAGAGGTGAAATGGTTGTCGTCCCAAAGCACGTGATAGTGGGACGGCCTGCTGGTTCCCTGAGGACAATTAGCAATTATGAAGAACTAAAATCATACTCTCAGGGCAAACAGCACAATCACCAACACTAAAATCAATCAACCTCCACTATTTTAAACAACTGATAATAACTGGGAATTTCATAAGTACTTCATTTATGCGAATATATACCTTTCATTAATATTCAATGGTACCTGAATTCCAGCATGACTGCAAAGATAAAAGTCAAACTCGAACGGATGAGTAATTTTGGTGTCGACAGTGGTGCCAGCAGGGATGTTTCCACTCTTTCCAACCTTGAATGCAAATGCAAAAATACATGAAATACATTAAACATAAAAAAGTCAGAAAAGGTCAGCAGGTGTCCTCTGTTGAACAACTACAATTTGCTCAAGGGCATATGTATACAGAGAAAACTCTTGAAAAATTATTCTGTACCACGTAAGCCCAAAGTATGTTTTAATGTACTTGTAGCCTTTAAAAGTATATTCTAGTTGATCGATTGCACAAACACAGCTGCTAGACACATAGACACTAGAAAGATTTGTTGATGCCCAATGCATGTGCTTTGTCACAACAAAAATTCATGAGGGATAAAAATGTTTTCAGATGTTTTCCACCTCCACTTTTTCTGATGTAAAACAACAGCCTGATTCAGTGTTGACACCTTGTGGAAGAATTTAGCAGTGCAACAAAAAAATTTAAACTTGTACATATGAAAAAATGTGAGAAACTTTATGCATTCATTTAAAAAACAAAAACTAGAGCTTTACTTCAAGCAAAAAGAGCAAAGGTTTCACAAGAATAAAATGTAACATTGCAGTGTTTCCCATACACAGACTTTACTTGGACGGGCCACTCAGGCATATTAACAGCCAGCTAAGTATATTCAGTGACACATTTTTTTTTTTACTAATATTATCATCCTTTTATACTTTTTTTGTATCCGCCCAATACAGGGAGTGCAGAATTATTAGGCAAATGAGTATTTTGACCACATCATCCTCTTTATGCATGTTGTCTTACTCCAAGCTGTATAGGCTCGAAAGCCTACTACCAATTAAGCATATTAGGTGAAGTGCATCTTTGTAATGAGAAGGGGTGTGGTCTAATGACATCAACACCCTATATCAGGTTTGCATAATTATTAGGCAACTTCCTTTCCTTTGGCAAAATGGGTCAAAAGAAGGACTTGACAGGCTCCGAAAAAAAGCGAGATATCTTGCAGAGGGATGCAGCACTCTTAAAATTGCCAAGCTTCTGAAGCGTGATCATCGAACAATCAAGCGTTTCATTCAAAATAGTCAACAGGGTCGCAAGAAGTGTGTGGAAAAACCAAGGCGCAAAATAACTGCCCATGAACTGAGAAAAGTCAAGTGTGCAGCTGCCAAGATGCCACCAGTTTTGCAATATTTCAGAGCTGCAACATCACTGGAGTGCCCAAAAGCACAAGGTGTGCAATACTCAAGAGACATGTCCAAGGTAAGAAAGGCTGAAAAACGACCACCACTGAACAAGACACACATGCTGAAACGTCAAGACTGGGCCAAGAAATATCTCAAGACTGATTTTTCTAATATTTTATGGACTGATGAAATGAGAGTGAGTCTTGATGGGCCAGATGGATGGGCCCGTGGCTGGATCAGTAAAAGGACAGAGAGCTCCAGTCCGAATCAGACGCCAGCAAGGTGGAGGCGGAGTACTGGTTTGGGCTGGTATCATCAAAGATGAGCTTGTGGGGCCTTTTCGGGTTGAGGATGGAGTCAAGCTCAACTCCCAGTCCTACTGCCAGTTTCTGGAAGACACCTTCTTCAAGCAGTGGTACAGGAAGAAGTCTGCATCCTTCAAGAAAAACATGATTTTCATGCAGGACAATGCTCCATCACACGCATACAAGTACTCCACAGCGTGGCTGGCAAGAAAGAGTTTAAAAGAAAAAAAACTAATGACATGGCCTCCTTGTTCACCTGATCTGAACCCCATAGAGAACCTGTGGTCCATCATCAAATGTGAGATTTACAAGGAGGGAAAACAGTACACCTCTCTGAACAGTGTCTGGGAGGCTGTGATTGCTGCTGCACACAATGTTGATGGTGAATAGATCAAAACACTGACAGAATCCATGGATATGCAGGCTTTTGAGTGTCCTTGCAAAGAAAGGTGGCTATATTGGTCACTGATTTGTTTTTGTTTTGTTTTTGAATGTCAGAAATGTATATTTGTGAATGTTGAGATGTTATATTGGTTTCACTGGTGAAAATAAATCATTGAAATGGGTATATATTTGTTTTTTGTTAAGTTGCCTAATAAATATGCACAGTAATAGTCACCTGCACACACAGATATCCTCCTAAAATAGCTAAAACTAAAAACAAACTAAAAACTACTTCCAAAAACATTCAGCTTTGATATTAATGAGTTTTTTGGGTTCATTGAGAACATGGTTGTTGTTCAATAATAAAATTAATCCTCAAAAATACAATTTGCCTAATAATTCTGCACTCCCTGTATAAACAAACATCTGTGAGCGATTATGTAGAGGAAAATCTTCTCTCCTTTACCTGTTTTATATTGCTCATTCTGTGTGCACACTGTCAACTGTCTCACGTGCTCTGCAGACAACACGGAGACCCACACCTTTTTGCGTCCGGCCGGGGTTTCTAAAATCTTGAATGTCCAGGGTTTTGTTTTGCTTTTGTTTTCCAAGCTGTCGTTAATTTTATGCCCCGAGAGACATTAAATAATTGATTCTTTATATTTATTCCTAGAAATGGCTAATCAACCAATTCGTCTTATTTAAATAATCTACACATTTTATTGTTGTAATTATTTAAATTTTTTAGAGATATTGTCTGTTTTTTATTCCTTTTTTTGTCATTTATTTCTCATTTGCTGTATATTTTATTAATTTGATGATGTCAATATGTTATATATTTTATACATCTAAAATGCTTTGGCAATATTGTACAAAATGTCGTGCCAATTAAGCAAGCTGAACTTGAATTAGAAACAGAGAGAAGCTGATTTTACCTGTTAGTGGGTGCACATGGCTCCTGATTAGCATAAAAGTGAAAGTGTTTTTTTTTTTACTTTTTTTTTACTTTAACCCATTAAAAAGAAAAAGTTAAAAAGAGATAATAAAAAAAGTGTTAAAAATCAAATTATGTTTTGTTTGTTGCATATAGTTAACTATTTATGTGCTGTGGGTAAAAGTTGTGTTTCAATCTGGCTACCACGGCAAGTATATTTGAAACCTGTGCGAAGCACTGCATTGCAATATTTTTTTCTCACTGTTACACTTTGAATGCGGAAATTTATATTCTGTATGCAATCCTACACACTGTGTGATTCCCTCCAGTGTCACCTGTATAGAGATTACATGTATAATGACAAACCCGTTCGTTCCTGTCCATGCAGAAGAGCCTGGTGTGGTGTCTCTTCTGTACTACTACAAAGGTGATACCCGGCTGATAATCTTTCTCCAGCTTGATGCAGGCCTCACGAATAGCCAGCAGCTCATGCTGTAGAACCTGCAAGGACAAAACAGGATGACAACAATCAAAGACACATTATGTCCTTTTTTACAAGATGTAAAATTAGTCTCTGATGTCTCTACAGTTTGTATGTGAAGTTTCAGCTCAAAATACCACACAAATAATGTTTTAGAACTCTTTTAAACTGCCCCTTTTAGGCTTTGATGCTAACCGTGCCATGTTGGTGTTTATTCTCATTCAAATGACATTGTGTTCTTTTTAAAAGAGGACAAAGCTACAAATGCATCAGCATAGTGGCAGATTCAAAAACAAGACCTATGCTAAGGAGGCACAGATGGTCACTAATAGGCGTGGCTTTCCCACTCTAATGACATGTACAAAGAGAGAATGCCAATCAAAGTGTTTCTACAGACTGTTTTTATAAAGTGTGATTATTAAAAAAATAAAATTAATACATTTTTATCATTAGAAGCTGGATATATTCTGGATATATTACACAGACTGTTGCCACACAATAGTGTTTGCACCCCTTATAAAAGAGATTTTTGCATAATAGGTACCCTTTAAATTATACATGCCAGTACTACTTAGCATACTAACAAATGGTCTTGTCCTGCAGATTACCTGGTTAAACTGGCCTTCAGAGATACCGTCTCTGTAGTAGATGATGCGTGTTGGTTTGAAGCGTGTCGATTTGTAGAACTGGATGAGTAACTCTCTAACCATGGTTGCCAGATCCTGAATGATGTCCTGCCGGTGCTGCTGCACCCGCACTGTGGCACAGTATCTGCTTGGGTGCGCATCCATACTGCCAACAACCTAAATGCCATATGTGTAAAATTATTATATTTTAAAACACTTCTGAAACCCCCCTAAGCTTGAACATGTTAAAAGCCTCATTAAAGACTTGTTAAGGCTTAAATTGTGTACTATAAGTGGAATTTGGTCAGATTTGTGGTATTAGCGCTGCTTGGCACTGTGATATTTTAAGGCTGATAATGCTCATTGCAGAGGTTTGTCAGGCTTACAGCAGCAATTGAGGGTTTCTTGCCATCTCCAGCTGGTGGATGAGTCACATCTGCACCCAGAAAGATAACTGGTTGCTGGAACACCAAGGGCCTAAGACAAAAAAACAAACAAAAAGAGTAATAAAAGAGTAAAAAAAGTAATAGTAAAAAAAAATAAAAGAAAAAAGAAAACCGCTGTATTTTCCAGTTAATTCAAAAGGATGGTTTACTCAAAAAAATGAATTCCCTCATTAACTCATCTTTACATCGTTCCAAAATTATTAGACTTTTAGCTAAACTTTGAAACACAAATTAAGATGTAACGAAATCTGAGATCTCCGTTCCTCCATTGAAAGTCAAAGTAACTTATAACAAAAAAAAGTTACCAAAAAAAGGTCAATATGGTATTGTGAACTCAATCCATATTGACTGAGCTGTTAAATCCAAGCCTTGAGAACGGATATGACTGCTTTACACAACGAAGTGAGATAATTTAGGATTTTATACACCCTTATTACATGGCTATATGAAATAAATTATTCTAAAATGTCAATTAATTGATCTGATAACAAAAAAAATCATTCAACAATAAAAACTAATTACACAGTCTCATCCAGTTAAGTGACCACTATGCGTTATAAACGTTTTATAATTGAAACTGAATGATCACACTCTTGCTGTCATTTCATCAAATGCACCTGCTGCCATCTTCTGATTTAATTATCGAGAATAGTGAAAATTAATTTCATCAACTATGGCTATACCAAATTTGATGTTGCTCAAGTATGCATGTTAATTAGTGGTGTAATGGATCACAAATCTCACGGATTGGATCACACTCTAGCAAAAAAATTACTGCAAATACCAGTGGTTTTAACAAACATAATTTAGAACCTGTACTCTTAATAAAAATTAAACTCAGAAAAAGAACTAGCTGAAAAAAAGGAAAATATTTAATACGAAAAATGATCTTTGCTACTGTTGCTGATAATGTTAAATATAGAAATCTAACATCTTGTACAACATATATTTATTTTCAATTAATGATTCAACAATTCACACATAAAACTTTAAGTGTAAAAAACTGAATCTCTCTCGGTCAAACGCAGATTTGAATGCAGCGATTAAAAGGATAAATAAACATATGCAAATCAATATCATTTATCATTCATGTTGCACAGGTTTGAATTGAGATTACGATCTTTTAATGTTTAATGGTGCAGCTTTACACTGAATGCATTAATGCAGGCTAAACAAACTGTGACAGAAAACACCTTTAATTAATAACCAAATACAGCATTTAGGTAGGTCCCACCACAACTTTTTCAATCATCATTATATTTTACAGGGAAGCCAAAATACTTCCATACATGTAATTTGAAAGAAGCAGGAGGTGATCTCTCTGCAATTGTTATAAATGTTAGATTAACCTACAAGTAAAAAAAAAAAAAAAAAAAAAAAGTCACGTGCGTTCCAAACTGTGGGTTGTGATCTGTATGGATCACGGATCAACCGTGATCTGTTACACCCCAAATGTTGATCATCAATTACATTTACATGAAAGATAAAAGTATAAAATCAAATCAATTCATTATGCAAAGCGATAACACCTTTTCACTAGACTAGGATTAACCCACTCAGTCTGTAAAAATTAGTTTACAGAACTAAATTACTTCATTTAATCTTGAACAGAAGTGAACTTTCTGTAGATTGTTTTTGATCGTTCATAAACAGGAATTTTAACTGTTACAATGTAGCAACTTCTTGGTTCTGTTCACTTGTTCCAAAGAAAGTTACAATGTAGCATTTATTTTGGAGTTCTTTTAACTTGTTCTTAAACAGTATTAAAACTGATACATTGTAGAAATTTCATGTTGCGTATGTTTGCTTTCAAAAGGCAACAATTTGCCTTTCAATCAAAACATTTGTAGTAGTTGTTACAACATTATTTTGTGTATAATTGAGATTTAAAGGTCCCATGAAGCAGTGGTTCTCAACCACCTGGCTACTAGTTCATGGATCAATTGGTTCCGGCCTGCAAATAAATCATTAATTATTTCCATTCTATTTATTATCCGAGTGTGAACAATCGGAGTCTGAAAATTATTTTATTTTGAAAAATGACCGTATTCTGTAGATTGCATCTCGATCACTTGGGGGCCCAAATCTAACCCACAAGCAGCAAAATGAGTAAAAAGCTGACGTCTTCGAAAAGATTTTTTGTGAAGGGGAAAAGCCCAAGTGAAGGACCTGCGAACTGCCAAGAAATGGATTCACACCCCCTTTGTCAACAAATCAGGTGAATCCACCATGTCTGTGCAAGAAGATCAACTGCTGAAGATTGCAAATGACAGCGGTCTTTTGGGGGCTGTTTGCATATCGCGTCTTTTCTAGAGTTCACGCAAGTTTGTTATTTCCAGCGGAGGTGCGCGCTCAAGTAGAGTGACTCACTCGCTCCTTCTAGACGCACCTAGTTGAATGAATGCCGCGAGCGCACCACGAGTCACATGACTACTTCGGTCAAATAATTATCTCAGACAAACACAGAACACCCAAACACTGCAGTGCTTTGTAATTTTCTCCATAAATAAAACTTGTATCAGAGGGACAGCAATGTTTGGCCAGCTTGTCATCCTCTGAGAAAATGGTTGATGGTAGTCTAGTAACCTACAAACCACCCACACCCCATCTCCCACCTAAAAAAAAAAAAGAAAAAAAAAAAGTAGAAAACACCAAATAAAACACCCAAAGTTTTGGTTATATTGACTTTAAATAGTGGGATTGAAACCTCATTTTTCATTTATAAATATTTTTATATGTGTTCCCAAGAATAACCTAAATCTTACAGGTTTGGAATGATCAATGGGTGACTGAAGGACAGACCACATATTTTAGAGTGAACTAACCCTTTAAGTTTCATGGGAAAGTATCACAGGACGTAAAGGACAACAAGAAATTGCCTCAAGCTCTCTGCATGTCAAAGGCATTTGTAAAAGCTGCCCTCACCTGCCCTGTGGAAGAAGAATGTTGTTGACTCCACCCAGTTTAACATTAATCTTGAGGCAGAGGTTAGAAAGGGTCTGAGGTGTGGTCTTCTGCACATTCTTCACCTGGACACACTGAGTGGCCATGCCGAGAACAGTGTCTCCAACACGCTTCACCTCAGCTGTAAGAATTTACATCATTTAGAGCGTGAAAAAAAAATTAAATAAATAAAAAATAAT
>CAIGQZ010004625.1:1071794-1082189 GCA_903798205.1 Danio tinwini
GTGTTACTTTCTAAAAATAACCCACAACAGGCGAAATCTGCTAAGTAGTCAGCTTTGTTTTTTTATAATTATTATACATGTTTTAAGGCCGTAAAACCCCTCACCACACACTTTATACACTTTTCTCAGACGGGCATTAACATTTTCACACTTTTCTCTCGTTTAAACACTCTTAAAGTTCAAACTTTTGTAGAAAAATAAGTTCAGTATTATAGAATGAAACCAAAAATCAAAACCGGTTGTCAGGCACAAACATTCATCGCTGTCAGCAAAAAGTTCGTAAAGCTTTTTAGCTTTAGTGCGGATAATGTTGCCATGCAGCGTAATGTTCTTTTACCTGCAGTCACTGACCCACAAAGCTAAAGCAGACTCCGTTCTTAAGGGGATTGTACATCGAATGCGCCACACACGACAGTTGAAAGTAACACACACCAGATGCGCATATTCGCATGTTATTTAAAATGAAACTATTCAGATGGCGCTCTGTGGCGTGGCAGAAATATGAACAGTGTTCGGAGTCATAGCTGGGCACCGTGGACAGCTGCCGACTTAAGGCACAGGTGTGCATGTTCTGATAGAAACCTATGTTTACAATTCTAAAATGCATGGCGATGTGTGACGCGTCGTGGCGCATTTGGTGTGCGACCCCCTTTACGATAGTCTTGCTGTGGACAGTTACAACCCTTTTTGCTTCATTGTTAAAACTCACACTGCTAGCGATCGAAGATTTATGTTAATTTGGCAAGCTGAATGCATTCTGTACTGTACAGGAGACACGGAGGACATTGATGGACAATGGAGTACAGCCAATCAGGATGCATAAAAAAAAAAGCATGGTAAATTGCACAAAAAATTAAATCTGTGAAAATGCGAGGCCACAGAAGTTGAACCGGTTACAGCAAGTGACCACTGTACTGAGATTAAAACCATGTTAAGAAACCAGAATTATAAAATACATTTTAAAAGCAAACAGAAAATAGTCAAAAAAAGTTATTATAAACTTCAAGTATATAAATATTTTTTAAATATTTGAAATTAGGCATGTGGGAAATGTGCTACACCACAAATCTGTGTGTGCATGTGTTGCTTGCTTGATATAAATTGCATTCATTACTTAAGTTGCTTCGGAATATAAATCGCAGAACTTTTCATACTATTAAAATACAATTTCAAATAAATAAATATGTTGTCTTAAAAAATTCTGTACTAACACAGCAAGTAAGAAATTGTGTCGTCAAAGGAGTTCTTACGTTTGATGGCTAGCTGGTCTCCTCGTCACATTACACACTCTGTACTTCCTCTTCATTTGTCCACAGTGAGTAATTTCAACCTTCAAGCCTGTGAAACGAACGCAAAATTCACATTATCCCAAAATAAACTCCATAAAAGCCATTGTAAATGTCAATGACCACTGTAAGAAATTACCCTTGATCTCCTTGGTAAACTTGACTCTTTGGGAATCTGTTAAGGGCTTTTGCTGCTCTTCGATGCTTTTAAAATCCAAAACCTCACACATGAATTCAATGACGGGTTGAGCTTTGTAGAACGCAGTGGCAGACACTAAAAACGATTACACATAGAAATCATTAGCAAAGTGCAAAACCAAGTTCAACAAATACTGTAACTGCAATCTTACCATCAATGTTGAGCATCATCTTCCAGAGTGATGGTCGAACAGACTGATGAAAACCAAACCAAACTTCTCTTCCTCCACCAAGAGGGTTGGAGCAGCCCTCTGAGGGAGTGAAGAATGAACGTCCAACTGGGGTGTACCTGTAGAAACAGCAATAACACTTTAAAGCACCACAACAGCATTGTGGATGTGGATGATGACATATGAGGTCCCCAAATAGAAATAAGGAAAATATATCAGAGCACTCTTACTAAGATTTAAGTTGCTAAGAAAAAAATGTAACACGCAGTAGGGCTGCCCAATATATCCCAAAATTCTTGCTATTGCAATAATAGAATATTCAATACAAGTATCACAGATATGTACGATCAAATACATTTATTTTATTCAGTGGTGGTTAAGCTAAATTTGACCATTCAGATGTGGTCTTACTATCTTTATCCCCACCTCCCCAGTCGCTGTTCTGCTATGGCCCGTTTCCACTGAGTGGTACAGTGCAGGGTCGGTTTATCAGGCTTGCGTTTCCACTGCCAAAGGGGTAACAATGGTGGGCGTGGTGTGCAACTAAGTTTCAGTCAACGTCATGCTCGCTCGAGAAAATGTCAAAGTAAAGGTGTACGAGTTGTTCACATATCGTATGAGAAGTACTTCTCACAAAACAGATGCTTAATACACAAATACTTGTGTATAAATGTTCATTACTATAGGTTTTAACCTTTCTATGAACGTGATTTAATTAGAACTGTAGATTAATGATAGCCTACTGTAATGTCTGCAATTATATAAAATAAATAAATAACTGCAACATATGAAGACATACAAACCCTGACAGTCTCCGATATGTTACCAATCACATAAAAACTACACACAGCATACATTTAGTCCTTATTTGGGTTCAAAAACTACATACAACATACAGCTCAGTCATTGCAAACCTCTCATCTGTATTCTTAATCTTCACCAGCACATGTAACCTCTTGTTAGAAAGTAATTCCATCATTCTGAGTTCATAATAGTCCAACATGGCAGTTTGTTCATGTTTTAGGTTGCTAAAAGAATCATTTGCTCTTTTGTTTTTTTGCACATCACTCTCACAATCATGCACACGTTATTATTATCAGCTCAACAAGTTTGTCATTTCACATATAGACACACATGCTAGCTCTCTCTCAAGAAAGTGAAACCGTTCACGATTCGCCTTGTAAAGAACAACAGGACACATGGTTGATTCTGCTCTTCTTGGCTTTATGGCTGTTCATCAAGACGGCAACAAGGTTTGTTTAAGCTTGGGTTGACCATGGCTCGTTATTATATGTATATATTATTATGGTGTAATGTCTTGCCTGTCTATTTAAAAATGTCTCTTTCTTTGTTTTTATTCTCCAGATTTGTGCACAAGCTAGTGACGCATCTCTGTAAACCAATAGCTGTACGTCTGGCTACGCCTTTTGGTACCCTTTTGTTGTGCTAGGTACCCTTTCAAAGGGGTACCCAAAAAGTGGTACAGTATAAACTGTACTGTACCACTTTTTGGTACCTTGACAGTGGAAACGGCTCTAAAAGCATACCAAACTGTACCACTCAGTAGAAACAGACCACTATTGGCCGGATTGGCCCAAAGGTGAACCCAGAGCTAAAAATAAATACTTATGGTGGGAGTCAAGACAAGAGATGAAAATTACTTCAGCCAATCAGTCAGAATATGAGCTTAGGTTATCCCTCATTCGTAGTGTTTTAAAGACTAAATGTTTGCACCTTGACAGTATTTTTTGTGGTCTGAATTAAAAGTAATTTGATAATTTTACCTGGTTATATTAATATCATTAAATAAATAAATGATTCAAAAGCATAGTTAATGAAAATAGGATTGTTCAAGGCAAATGTTACATCACAAGAAATATCGTTATCGCAATACTCAACAACATTGCATTTATTTCCACTATCATGCAGCCTTAACACAAAGTAAAGATAGCTGCTATTTACCTCATAGAGGGTAAATGTCTCATGACAACGTCCAGAGCCTGTATGGTCTCGAAAGGGATGTTAGGTAGCCGCCCGGACAGTGCTTCATGCAGAGCTTGCAGACTGACACAGGACATCCACTTTATAGCAACTTTAAAGCTCCTGTCTTTTCCCTCCCCAGGAATGGTGACCTCCAGCTCCACCTAAAAGAGCAGTTTGGCACATCAGTGATATATGATCATCCATCGGATGTAAAAATTTCAATGCAGCATTTTAGGAATGAATGAGTCATAAAGTTAACTTAGACTTTAATGCTGCATACTTTGTCTCTTCCAATGGGTAAAGGCATGGCAGTGTAGAGATTCTTCCTCCCATCATACACAGGCTTTCGATCTCCAAAGATCTGCGTTTTAAAGTGCTGGACCATGTGCTCAACTATTTCACTACAGAAAAAAAACAAGCGAGTAAGTACAGCGCTTCCAAACAATCAGTTGGCAATTTCAGGTCGAGTCAAAAGATTTTACCGGTTAACTCTCCGTGGGCATTTCTCAGGCTTGATGTCTATTTCATAATGGTAAACCTCCAACTTGGGAATTTCCATTTCAAAGAAGTTGGCCTGAAGCTTGATTGTCCTACCCATTGTGCCAAAGTCTGGCCGCTGAGGTGGTTTGAAGACATACTCTTGTGGTGCTGGAGGAGACGAGGGAGCTGCAGGACACATGCACAAATTAGTCGTTTTTTTGTTTGTTTTTTATGCGTACACAAACATTTTCAATGCATTTCATGATTTATACATTTATAATATCTGTAAAAATTAAGGGCTACCAAAAGCCTATTGAACATATTTTTTTATGAAATAATAAAATGTTACTTATGCGTGGAAAGATGCATTTTTGCAGATCCGATCACAAGTGGAGTTTGTCCACTTTCAACCACCTCCATAAGTGGTAAAAACATATTCCAGGATGCTTTTGACCATCCAGATCTCCTTTACCTACAATATGCCTACCGACCTAATTTATCAACATTACATGACAAGTTGTTAAATGGGACAAAACAGAAATGATTAAATCTTCACTGTCTGAAATCAGCATCCTGTTTTGAAGGCCAAATGTAGAATGGATAATGTTCTCTTGATTCTACCACAAAGCTTCATGCATTTAATATAATTTTGTTGATGTCATTGCAGAAAGTAAGGCTGCTCTGTGTATACTGCTTTCCAATGTCACTCTATTCAAATTTGTATGTAAATTACGTGAGCTTTTTTTGCAATACTAGATTAAAAAAGCCTATTTTTGAAGTGGACAAAAGGGATGATGAAACCCAGCAGGTGTGAACAAGAATATGACTCCTCGTCTACTTGTGATCGGATCAAGCAAGATACATCATAAAACGTGGTCTAAACAGGGTCATACAGTCAGGTGCAACTGTATACAACTAAAAAAAGATAGTAATATCCATTTCTAGTTCAATGGACCTCTGAGCAACTTAATCCCGTTAATTAGGCCCACACAAACATTTCTGTAAGACTATTAGAGCTCTGCTGTGACATTTAAACGTAAGCACCCTAGCTTACATAACATCTTAACATTCTACATCCAAACAGAGCGGCAAACTTCAGTTTGAATTTGAAATGCAAGTCATTTGTTATCGTTTATTGAACTGTACTGTTTTACAGTTGCTTTGTATATCAACTGTTGACTGCTTGCCTGATGCTCAATACAATAGCACTCTTGCTTGTCATTACACAATAAACCAAGGAACACAAGTCTTTACAGAATCAGTGAATAAACACAAAGCTCTAATAATAAAATAAGCTTCAAATCAATTGATAATTTGAAGTTTTCATAAAACATTTTAAGGCAACAAACAGTATTAAAAACGTGTTATGTGTAGCTTTCAACAGGCCAGTTCAGTCTGGGCTGCTTACCAGAAACATCTGACCCTGAAGACGGACGTCCCTGAAACGGCTCAGTAGCTAGAAAAGACATAACAGGTTTATTTCAAACAAACATAAACATAAGTGATTGTGTATAAACGCATATTTAACCTGCAAACAAACATAAGATTAACATATTTTTGCTAATATCAAAAAGTTAATGCAACTTTGTTAAACATGAAACCAACGAGGAGGTTGTGAGTATCTGAAGTCTTTTACTGACAGATTCCCTGAACTGTCTCGCCCCAACTTATCAACCCAAAAAGCACAACACGGCAGGAAGATAATAGGACATGAACCCATCCCACTGGGCAACAGGCCTTTTACCTCCTTATCACAACACAGCACAAGCAACTTAACAACTTGCCAAACTCTCCCACACACGAGCAGCAGTTTCATTGAACTACAGCTTTAAAATCAACATTTCCAAAACATACTAAGACAATGATCATCGCAGGTACAGATTATGTGCTTAATTCAGTGTTAAATGCTACCAATGTAAGTTTGCCAAGCATTTCACGTGACATTTATTTCCATATTGCTGAAAGCAGCAGCAAACAGTTTATCTCAGATCTTGAAAATAAAAAATCTAGCAAACTGTTTTAAAATGAAAAGCTGTGACTGCGCAGCAAACCAACAACATCAGTCAATAGCAACATTTCCATTCACCTACTTTTATGCGCATTTTGGATATGCGCATAAAAAAAATTGCTGATGGAAACGCCAAGATGCGCATAAATTTTGAAATGCGCATAAAAAACATATGCGCATAACTGAGTAGAATAAACTTTTTATTCGATAAGAAAAGATGTGCATAAACTGCGATGGAAACACTTTTACCCAACAAATACCAGTATGCGTGTTAAAAAAAAGGTTGTGTGATTTTATTGTAAATATTGTATTGATGATAAAAATGTGTGTGAATGGACAAATCAACAGGCTGAGCACACTGTAAAACATCTGAAATGTTGTTTTGGTCATTCTAAAACACCGTAACCATTTCAGTATTAGTGTTATTATAGTATTAATGACCTCCAGAATTAAGAGCGTCTGTGCTCTGCGTCTCACAGCTTCAAATGCCGCCGCGCATTCACTGCGCTTTTAATTTATTAAATGAAGAAAAGATTCACGCAGCTTCTCCTACCACAGCAAATTCCATTTTCACTGTTGATATTTGGCACCAGTTAATCAGGAATTGACGATTTTGTTCGCTTTGACTCGTTGGATGGAAACGCTGCTATATTCGCACATCTTTCATGTGATAATCCAGTTTTGTGCATAAAGTTAATTTGCATTTTTTTATGGAAACATAGCTACTAAAGAGGTTTAATAGGTATTAATTATTTTTTAAACCTTTATTATTTCGTTGGGAGTGCAGTGGCTGGTATTTAAAAGTTTCTGTCATGTTGCGTCGCGTTTGGTGCAGACAGCAAAATTGCTTGTTGCCTCGCATGTTATGCTGTTAGCACACCGTGCCAGCCACCTCACCAGTCAGAGCTCACACAGCCAATTGATGAGTCCAAACTCACAGGGCCATCTGACCAATCACAGCACACAGGGGCTCCTAACTAATCACAGCACACTGACACTGTTTGTCCTAACGACAGGCAATGCAGCGCTGCGAAATGCAATACAAGGCATCTTATCACATTAAAAGGAGTTTTTGTCCTAACTATCTGCAAAGGTGCCCATGAAATTTCTATTTTGGAAACAGTTTCTATTTCAGCAACGTCATGGCAGAACATCAGCAACTACTAAGACAACGATCACCCTCAGGTACAGATTATAAATAACATTTTGTGAGACATTTATTGCCATACTACTGAAAGCAGCAGCAAATAGATCATCTCAGATCTTGAAAATAAAAAATGTAGCAAACTGTTTAAAAATGAGTTAGTGTGATTTCTGACTAATCACACTACACAGGGCCTCTTAGACCATGACCAATTAGAGCACACCGTGTGTCCTAATGACACGTGATGCAGAGTTACGACAAGGCAATACAAGGCATCTTATCCACATTAAGAGTTTTTGTCCTAACCATCTGCGAAGGTGACGCATGACATTTTTTATTTTAGAAACAGTCACGGCAGAACACCAGCTACTAGAGCTACACGATATTGGAAAAATCTGTCATTGTGATATTTTTGCTATAGCATATATTGCGATAGGAATATAATTTCACTAGATGATTTGAAATAGCTTTATTTAGAAAGATTTTATTAATTAGATCGAATAGGATGATTAAGTCTTTTTCTATGCAGTGCATCTGCATAAAATATAATCAATTACAACCATATATAAAAATGACAGAGCAAAAGTAAAAAAGTTAAAAATATAGCGCTTTACGGTTTTCTGGGGAGTCTAACAGTAATGAAATATAGAAATTGAACAATCAAACGTAAAATAAAAGTTATCATTGTGTAAATATATTTATACAATAATATAAAATAATATTTACCAATATCTTTATCTTTTAATCTTTAAT
This sequence comes from Danio tinwini, assembly GCA_903798205.1. Classification (NCBI taxonomy): domain Eukaryota; kingdom Metazoa; phylum Chordata; class Actinopteri; order Cypriniformes; family Danionidae; genus Danio; species Danio tinwini. The sequence continues at coordinate 1,079,817 of CAIGQZ010004625.1, forward strand.
AAATAATCAAATCCTGCTATGTACACACATTGCGATATCAATACTCAAATGACATTGTTCAGCCCTATTTCAGATGCTTTACACTAATCAACAAGCGTATAAAGCATATGCTACAACAAACTCAATGTTTTATAAAACTTAAAGAGGCAATATTTTTATTTAATACAAAATTAGATAATGCATAAGCTAATACATTATTAAGTGCAACCATTCATATATACTAGAAAACCCTGTCAGGCAAATTTACAATAATAATCATGTGATGACTAATTAGGAAATTAATACTATTTGTGTTTATTAATATTTACACAGTATAAATAATATATTTTTGTACCATCAATTATATTAATAATAATTATATTAATAATAATATATAAAAAATAGAAAATATATAAATAATAATATAAATTCCGTACCATAAATTATAATAATATATTTTTCTGTAAAATAAATTATATTTTATTATCAAAACAAAACATGAACACATAATTTAAATGCTATCATTATCTATTATATACTTTAATTAAGATAGTTTACAGTAAGTTAACATTATAGCCTGTTTGTTACACTGGTATTTTATTTATACAAACGTTGTCTGAAAAATTGAAGTGGACATTTCACTTGCATTTATTATTTTTTCAATGTATATAACATTACTTTTGTAAATTTAACTTGAGGCAAATAACAAAATTGCACGTCTCGACTTTAGGAATGCATGTTAATTAATGCAGTAAACCAAATGGCACCTTGCTGTAAAGTGTTAACAACAAAGTTTATGACTTTGAACAAAATGTTCTGTAATTTTACTGCCTATTTCTTAAAATTTGTGAAACTCATTTAGGAATTCTCGATACTACTTACTGATACGTAATAAAACTCGTGTAGTGAAACCGCCTGTATTAATTGATTTGCATGTATAGCCGAATATGACGTTAGCTTAAAGTTATCTTCGGTGAATGTTAGTTAAATATTTTGACTGAAAATATAACTAAATGACCCTAAAAATTTGTCGAACTTCAAAATCAGAATAATCTTATGCTTTAACTAAAGCTGCAGTAACTTTCCTTACCTGTCTAGCTAGAAAGAACTAAACAGGTAGCAAACTACAAACGTAAAAGGTGTCTAAAATGTACTTAAAACAAATAGCCCAGAAACATTGAAATACAGACATATTTAAACAATTGAAACAGTGAGAAAGTTCGTCACGTTAACATATAAAGACCAATGTGCATAAGAGTTTAACCAGCTGCAGTAAATTGAAAAGCCAGCAGGTCAACAAGCTTAGCTAGCAGGCTAACAATAACAATGGGCCTACAAAACAAACCACTGACAAAAACGCAAAAGAAGACTTCAGCACGTTAAGCTTCAACATACTTTGACCATTAATTCCACCTGCAATTGAAGACGGTAAAAGCACAGCATTTATTTCAAGCGAAAAACCCCACACGTATTCGGTTAGCATTTCGTCGCTAGCATGCTCGCTAATCATAATAACACTTACCACCAGCTGCTCCAATGGGATACATTTTAATCGCTTTCTGCAGCAAAATTCAATCCCGAGCCGACACTTTTGGGTCTTCTGATGCCACGTAACACATGCGGTAACTGGAAAGCTAGGTTTTCCTTTAAAACAGCATCGATACAGAGGAGAAAAGTAAGATTAAAGTGAGCGCGCAGAGTTGCTGGAGCACGAGAGCTCCGAGTGGCCCGTCCGTCCGTCCCTTCCCCCCGTCACCGCTCGAGCGCCTGTTTTACCAGACTCCCCAAAACTACACAAAAACACTAAACAACAATTGTCTGAGCGTCGGATTGAGTTTCATTTCAACCACTAACTTCAAGATTGGTTTGTGTACTTAGAAAACGTTCGTTATTTAAATTAATAATGCCTAAATAAGGCACGTCACGTTACGTCATTTCCGGGTTTGTTTGGAGAGAGTTTTAAAAATATGTCGATTTAAAAGGTTGTGTTTATATATGCTTTCCCTTTAAATATATGTTTATTTGAGATATTTTTATTTATGCCCCAACACGTTTGTTTATTTATTTATTGGCTCATAGCACTGAAAAAATATGAATTGGATTTGCACATTTTTTAGGTGTTTACAAATTATATGGACTGAATTTAAACAAATAAATTCATTTTAGCCATATTTAATCTAAATTGTTTGTATAAGTTTGGCCCATATCAATTATTAGCAACTACTTAAAAAATGTATAAATGCAATGAATATTCATTTCAGTGAGGTACAACACTTATTTTCGCCGTATGTTAACTGGTGCATTTGTCAAACTATTTATTTATTACTTGTCAAGTATTTTATCCATTAGTTTAAGGTGAAAAAATGTGTGTGTGTGTGTGTGTGTGTGTGTGTG